>JAAGKR010006825.1:12293-40645 GCA_011419295.1 Clarias macrocephalus
TGATACTATCATATCGGGAGCGCCCTGGTGATTCCCTTCTCTGTTGATTTTTTCTGCTAACAATCCAATACGTTTTTGTTTCCATAGTAAGAGCTCGTTCACGCGACTTTTAAACAGATTTTAAAAAGGCCCGATATAATGAAGTTCAAGGAGATAATGAGGCTTGTTCACCGTTTATGGAAGGAGTCTCCAGTGTCAGCACTTTGGAACATTGCAAGTTCCTTGCTCTTTTTATTTATATATGGGGTTCTGGTTCGATTGACAGCCAGGTTTGATTCCCGCTGCCTCTGTGTGTGTAGAGTTTGCATGTTCTCCCCATGCTTGTTGGGTTACCCAAAGGTACTCTGGTTTCCTCCCGTAATCCAAATACATAAAGATTAGTTCCCCAGAATTGACTGTAGTGTGTGTGTGTGCCCTGCAATGGATTGGCACCCCACCTCGTCCCCCAAGTCTCCTGGGATAGGCTCCAGGCCTCCCGTGACCCTGAATACAGGATAAAGCGGTATAGACCATGAGTGAGTGAGAAAACTTCATGAAAGAAATAAAGAGAGGCTGGTGAGGGAGCTAGCGTTTATAGCTGCTGTAATGCAAGCGAGAATTTGTTTTAATGTTCCCGACCATTAAATTGCATTATAATGGTTATAAAAATGTCATGCACTGGGATAAAGAGTATACGAGAAATAAAACACCTGCTGTTAAAGGAAAATAATCCATTTTGTTGTGGTTACGGTAACTCCGCTTTATTGTGATTCATTCGTTATATAAAGCCGTTGGGGAGTTTATTCTCGTTTGGATTTTGTCAAATGATCTTTAAAGCCACGTGAAACATCGTTAATCTAAATGAACAGCATTTAGACACTCCTGCAAGAATTCCTACGTCTCTCAGTCTGGCTTGTATTTCCTCGTTGCTTCATGCACGTGCTCCACTCGTACACTCTCAGACAAATGCTGTCTCAAAAGGTGCTTTCTGTGGAATCTCGTCTAAAAGGGAAACTCCATTCTTTTGAACAACTGTTGTTCTTATGTACAAACCGTAAGCACGATATGTACAGTACTCAGTAATCCCGCTGAGTTTAGATTCTAGCGCTCATTACATCTCAACAAACAGGCAAGCTCCCCAGAAGACAATTTCCTCAAGTGCCCAAGATTTTATTATTTTTTTTGCTCCTTCTGCATTCTTGGGAAAAATTGGATGGCAGGGGTTAACATCTGTCGGATCTGCCACAACGCCATATTTCTTCCTAGTCTCCATCAACCCCATCAGCGACACGCTGCTATAATCAGGGTTTGTTCTGCTCAGAGCTCTAAACCAGAGCAGTTACGCTGTAGCGATCTCCAGGATTAGCTTGAGCCGTGAAATTAAGACACCCTGAGAAACATTTTGTTCGTACAGACCCTTATATTCATCATCTAGAACCACTTTCTTCATACCAACCACCAGCTTCTCAATGCATCCCTCACAAACCAGTCAGGGAAAGTTTTTTTTCTTAGGATCTTTTAAGAGAAGATCAATTGTGCTGAGGTCAACTTTCTGGCCAGACAGTTTCATTAACAAGATAATCAGGCTGCCTCCTGTTTCTTCTTCTTCTTCCTCCTCCTCTTTTCCTCTAGTTTTCTCACTTAAGCTTTGTAGAGTGTTTGAGGTTATTGGAAGTCAGACATTAATTACTTACTTAAACAGAAAAAGAAAAAGTCAGGATATTCCCATTTTTTCTCAAGGTTCATAGTCTAGACCTAAGAAATAGCAAAGATAAATTAAATGTGGTTAAAAAAAAGAAAAAAAAAAGAAAAGTGTCATGTTTGACTTTGGAATTGTACAAAGTTTTTGAACTAGATTGGTGAAATTGTCAGTGTTATAAAAACCATGGACTCGTGATTGGGAGTTACACTTGTCTGTGTTTTTTCTTGTCCTACAATTTCATTCTTACACAATCCCTGAAAGACAAGAGAACTGTTAATAGTTTAAAGTAGAAACCTACACCTGATTTCCTCAGCAAGCCTGGAAGGATTTGAGGAGGCTAGGAACGTACCGTATGTCGTCCATTTATTAACCAATATGATTGCCATCTCTTTCGGGGACCAACCAGGGAGGGTGAAGGCTAACACGAGCTTCCTTTCTGACGCATAAAGCAAGCACATAACATATATAACTGCATTTTCCCCTGATCTAATAACTCCTCCTTTCCCCCCCCTATGCATCCTTTTCTCCTGATCTCCTCCTTCTCTTGATTGTTCTTTTCCTTTGCGTCCTCCTCCTTCTTCTTGATCTTTCTTCTTATTCTGATGGTACCTGCTTCTCCTATTCCTTTTCCTCCAGGTCCACTATCATTTCTCCTGATATTTCTCCGTCCCCCTCCTTCTCCTTCTCTTAATTTTAACTCTTTTAATCCTCCTCCTTCTGCTGAGGAAAAATCAGGAAGGAGGAGTAGACTCAGGGGGATCAGAAGAAGATGATGGAGAACCAGGAGGCAAAGGAATCCTGATCATTCTCCTCCTGATTGTCCTTTTAATGCTTCTCCTCATTCTCCCTCTTTCTGATCATTCTCTTCCTTTTAATCATTCTCGTTTTTTTTTCTGCTGCTCCGGTACCATGTACCATGCCAGGCCTAACTTTGTGTTGGAACAAACATTTGTTGGTTTCGCTCACCATTAGGTTTTTTGCCACTTCTCTTCCTCTTTTTCTTGAACCTCTTCCTAATCCCAATAAAACCTTCTCATACTCCTCATACTCCTCTCTCTTGATCCTCCTCCTGCTCCTCCTCTTCCTTCTCCTCCTATTCCCCCTAATTTGTCCTCTAAGGATCCACATCCATTCCCTCCTCCTGATCCTCCTTGATTTTCTCCAACTCCTCCCGGTCCTACTTTTTTTGACTTCTCATAATTCTCCTCTCAATCCTTCTCCTTCTCCTGTTTTATTTATTTATTTTTTATTTTTTGTGTGTATGAGTTGTGGGAACTCTTTTTTTTTTTCAGTCTGAGAAAGGTTGGTTATGGACTCCACATATCTCCTTCCACTTCAGTCGATAGAGTACAACTACCAAGGGCTGTTAAGAAATGCTTGAGGGGGTTCAATGAGTTTTTTTTTTTTGTTCGTTTGTTTCTTCTTCCTTTTCTTCATCATCTTCCTTAAGAGTGTATTGCAAGCCAGCATTAGCACATTTCTCCACGGTCAAGCCTTTATACCGTAGCATAATGTAATAAAACTTCCTGTTAGGTGGGGTGCTTTCACTGAGGACCCGAGAGAAAACCATTTCTTCTTAAAAGAAGAGACATCAGCATTTCCACAGTTGGCTCTTCATTCTCCCAGCGGTGCTGTTCTTCTCCATTTGGACTTCAGGATGAAGCAATAAGAGTCGAGAATAAATTAAGCTCCCAGACTTATAGACCTACCAACATCCACTAATCATCTTGTCAAGCTTGAGGTTGTGTTTTATCCAGGATTTGTATGTGTGTGTGTGTTCTGTGTGGGCTATATCTGCCTCAGGGAAAAAAAAGAAATAAAAAACAAATTGCCCTTTAAAGTCTTCTCCATGGTGCTAAAGAAAGCCGACCACATACCGAGACAAGCCTGCGCTGGTGACGCTGATCAGGGAGCAAGGGTTCACGTAATCCCACGGCAGAACCTCGCGCCGTTTCAGAAGTGAGATCTGAGTAAAGCAGCCATGTGTTCTTACAGCGTCATGCGTCTGGGCAGTGTTACAGTGGGGTTTTACATTTTAGACATAAAAACAAAACAACACAAAAGAGAAAACTGTTGCTTGTGGTGAGCATCGTGTGATGACGTTACATTGGCTGTGTTTACAAGATTTTATCTTCATTTATCTGTGTTTTCATTTAAGTGTCCCACACCGTGCTTCACTCTCTGGTGGAACAAAGCATTGCTGGTTTGGCTCACTGTTGGAATTTTTTGCCACTTCTCCTCCTCCTCCTTGTCCTCATTCTCCTTATCCTGAACCATTTCCTTCTTCTGACCCTCCTCGTCTTCCTTCTCCTGATCCTGTTTGTACTCTTTCTGATTCTCCTAAACCTCCTATTGATCTTTCTTAACCCCATCCTTCTCTTGACCCTTCTTTTCCAGACTCTTTTTTTTTCATTCTATTGATGTTCAACCTTCTCCTGATCTTCCTCCTTCTCCCCTTCCTCTTGATTCTTCTGAATCTCCTTATCTTTCTGATCCTCATCTTCCTGATCATCCATTTCCTCTTTGGTCTAGTCCCCCCTGATCCTCATTCTCCTTCTCCTGATTCTCATTCTTCTGATGTTTCCTCTCCTTCTGGACAGATGGAAAGAAAGAAAGTAGGAATGGTGGGAAGGAAAGGCAAAAATGTGGGAATGAAAAAAATAAGGAATGATGAGGAGGACGGAAGAAGGAAAGCAGACCGAATTAGGGGAAACGCTGAAACAGATGGTGGAAGAAATAAAGCATGAAAGGAAAAGCAACAAACAAACAAACAAATAAATAAATGCGGAAACTAATGAACATAAGGAAATGTGTAAAAAACTGAAAATGAAAGGGGAAAAGGAACAAAGAAAATGAATAATGAATAAAAAGGAAAAGGGAAGCAGAAAGAGAGAGATGAGTAAAGGTTAATGCAGCTCTGAGTATTTGTCAGGAGTGAAGTCTAAAAGCTGTTATTGTGTGTGTGTGTGCATGTGTGTGTGTACAACAGCTGCACATTCATGGTTTCTGTAGCAACATCTCACTCGGTCATAGGGCGTGTACAGCAGACGGACCGGTGATGATACGCAGATGAAAGATTTTTTTTCTGTTGATTTGAGGGGAAAAAAAGGAGTCTCCAGTGTCAGTGCTCAGGAACAAAAATAAAATAATTTCTTTCTATCATTATCATCTTTTTATCATTCTTTTCTTGTTCTATTCTATTGCCAGCTGGACCGCTAGAACATTTTTCTCTTCCTGTTCATGAACGTTGAAACATTGGTGAAAGCAGAGTTTGTTTGTTTTTCCTTGCTTTAAGGTTTCTTCGCTTTAGTTCTGTTGCTTTCCTCCACTGTAAAGTTTCTTAAAGGAAAGAGGACAGGAGGAAAGGAGACAGGGATAATGGAACAAAAGAAAAGACAAAGAAAATGAGACAGAGAAAGAAAGAACGTAAAAAAAGAAAAGAAAGGGAAAATACTAAGAAAAAGAAAAACAAACAAAAAAGATGGACAGAAAGTTAAAGGAGGATAGAAACGAGGGAAAGTAAACAATTATTAAATAAATAAAGAAAGATAGGCAGAGGACAGGCAGCCAGACACAGATGAAAATTAAGCAAAATGAAAGAGAGAAAAAAGAATGAAATGAAAAGAGGGAGAGAAAGTAAAGAAAGAAATAAAGAAAGAGGAAAAGCAGGCAGACAGACATACAAAAAGAGAAAAAGGGAAGAACAAGAAAGTGTGTGTGTGATTGTGTGTGTGAGAGAGAGAGAGAGAGTCAAATTAAGAGAAAACAGGAAAGAAAAAAATAAAAATGAGAGAGAAGGTGGAAAATAAATAAATTAATAGAAAGAGAACAAATGAAAGAAAGAAATGAAGAAAATAAGAAAAATGAAAAAAGAAAGAAACAAAGAAAAAGAGAAAAGAGAGAAAAAAAAGTAGGTAAAAGAAAGAAAGCGGACAGGCAGCTGGGCAAACGTAAAGAAAGAAAAAAGAAAAAAAACAAGGAAGTAGGTGTGTGAGAGAGAGAGAAGGTAATAGTGTAGAAAAGTAAGGCAGACAGAGTCAAAGAGAAAAAAGAACAGAAATAAAGAATGAAAGAAAGAAAGAGAAATAAAATAAGAAAAATGAAAAAAAAAGAATAAACTAGGAAAAAGAAAATAAGAAAAAAAGAGAAGAAAAGAAAGAAGGAATAAGAGAAAAATAAATAAATAAAGGGACAAAGGAAGACAAACAGCGTTAAAAAGGGACAGATAAGGAGACAGGAAAGTAAATAAACAGAGAAAGAAAGAAGACAGGCATGGTGTATCTGATAAGTTCTCTTCCGTCCTGAGGGAAGTTTGTAAATGATTTCAAACACCTCCATCATAAATTCAGTGATGCGGTGAAGAGGAGCAGCGTTTTCATGGAGCAGCGGCGGAGGTCCGGTTTGTACAACCGGGGCTGTTCTTTAGGAGCAGCCACAGGTCTCGGCCTCGTCTCGCTCCTTCAGCAGGTGTTTGATCGAACCCGAACTGCAGGAGATCCACAGAAACGCTTCAGGAGGAAGTAAAGGAGAGAAAACACTCACACTGGGAGAGACATGAGATTTTTTGGCAGTTATGGATTTACGATATCCGTTGACTTTCTCTCTCTCTGACGCATCCGGTGTTCACGACGAGACGGATTTAACGACCGGCTCACTTAGGCAGACTACCTCCGAGGGTCAGATCATAGAAACTTTATTTACTTATGTATTTATTTATTTATTTTTATTATATAAAAAAAGCTACTGTCTGTAAAAGATGCTGATCATTTTATGACATGCTGCAAAGTTTCTTGTTTATATTCTTTATATTACACGTATAGTATTTTGAGAGACTTGAACAAATATTTTTTCAAAATTAAAAGTTAAAAACAGAATTAATGTTATCTTAGTGGTGAATTTACTCAGACTGATCACCTGCCAAAAACTATTAAATAATACAAAAAAGTATATATATATATATATATATATATATATTTTTTTTTTTCCTGAGGTCATAAAAATATTAAATATTAAAAAAAATATCTTATTTAGTATATAATAGTGGACTTTTAAATAAAATATCCAATTTTTATATATGTGGTCCGGCACGTGATTTTAGCGACAACGCCAGACACAAGATGAATTTATACGGGGTCTTTTATTGCAGACTGCACTTTAAATAGAGCAGCGTTAATTGTGCAAAGTTCGGTGAATCAGAGTTAAATATTATATTGGGTCTGGGTTGGGTGTAACGCATTAGAGTACTCGGATTACTTTTTTGATGTAGCGAGTAATCTAACGCGTTAGATTTGCCATTCAAGTAATCAGACAATTTATGTAATCCATGAGCCAGACAGCAGTCATTCCCAATCCATTATTGTGTGAGGAAGTCGTCCTACAAGCCCCGCCACCGATAACCCGCCTCCCTGTTATTCCTGCTGTTATACCCCTATCTCACCTATGCGGTTTGACTATGCGAGGACCGTCGCGCGGAAAAATGGAAACCTAATCACAGCGCCAAAACTCGCGGTGAATCATGATGAACCGTACTTATGGCCACCGTGCGAAACCACATAGGTGAGATAGGGGTATTAGTAGTGAACAGATTATGGGCCAAACTTCGCTGAGTGATGATGGTAGAATAATTATAAAGATCTTGACTAAAACAACATGCATGAGGAAGCACAAAGGAGTTTTAATTTTCTTCAATAGAAAAGTACTCGAACTAGTTACTTTTATCAGAAAGTAACACTGTGATGTAACGGATTACTTTTCAGTGACACTAATTTTGTAATGTAATTAGTTACTTTAAAAAGTAACGTCCCACAAGACTGACAGTTGGTGACCTCAATAATGTTTGTGCCTCATATCAAAATGAGTTTGGCTCTTTACTCATTCACAGCATTTGAGCAATCAACAACAACAACAACAAAAAAAAAGCCTAACACAGACAACGGTAGCAGCCTCTCATTCTGAAAACAAACACAAACATACATGTAACATTTTTCAGCATAGAAGACAATAAGGCTGCTTAAACTACATGAAAAAATACATCAAAAGGAAATTCTTCATGACACTACAATTTTCAGTCGACTTAATACGCTTCAAACATTACAAACATTGGTACGCAATTCAACACTTAGTGGGACATCAGTGGACGACTCACTGCTTCAGAAAGAAAATAACTGACTCAAACTCACTGTTCATCACCACTCCTGTGCATGCATACGTCAACAATGAATATGATGAACTCGAGTTACTTCTCCATAAAAAATTAAAATGATAAAAATAAAAAACAGCCTCCATGCTCTAGTGAAGTTATGTCACAACACTTCCGCTTTAAGCCACGGCGTTGATTTGGTTCACCCACATTAACGTGTCCCGATCAAGTCAGCAATTAACGCCATATGCAGCCACACTAACAAACAAAACACTGAGGAGCTTTTAATTTACCTTTCTGATTCATGAACATTTCGTGCTAGGTTGCTATTCACTAAACTTTGATGTAAATTTAGCTCCACTGCCCGAACACACTCCGTGGTATGAGATCGCACTGCTTTCAGGTAACTGCTGTGACGCTTTCAGGTAACTGCCGTGACACAGTCGTGTTTCTTAAAGGGCCAGCGTCACATTTTCTCAACACATGAAAAACCCCATCAACACACACCATATGTGCAGTGCATTCAAAAGGGGGCTCAAATAACCATCCCTGTGATTAACAGGTCAGCTTTTCAACCTGGTTACATACACTTTTCAGAATTTTTTTTTCCCCAATGTAGCAAACAAGGCCTTAAATTATTCTTATTCTTATTCTGGTTATAAATCCGCGCTGGTGTGTTCATTTATTCAGATTTATTCCGAGCTCCTTCCCTAAGTCAATTTGTTTAAGCTTAAATGCTTGTGAATGTGGGCGTAATGGAATTGTGATAAATAATAACATTTTAAAACACAGCTAAATATTATTTTAACATGATAATCCATTCTCACATCCATATACATTTTCACACACACCTCCACACACTCACACACACACACACACACACACACACACACACACACACACACACACACACACACACACACACACACGATATACTAATGGTAATGTAGCTCAGATTTTGTCACTTTGTTCACGCTTCAGAAGGTCATCGTCAGGTTCTGGTGGTTAGGAAGAAATGTGTCTATATACACGAGGAAAAATATTCCTGTTCCCAGAATTAATGAAGTCAGAATAACAGAAGACGTTTCTAAGAGTAAAAACATCCTTTATTTCTCTATATACTCCCCGGCTACACTAATCCACTCATCCCAGTGTTTCACTAGTGCTTTGGATACCGTCAAGGTGGAAAGCTTTTTGAGCCGCGATCGGACTCACGTTCGAAACGCCGAACATGTGGAAATGGCTTGGAGCGAGGTCAGGACTGTACGAGTGATGTGGCAATAACTCCCAGCCGAGTTCCTGTACCATGCAAGCTACAGTACAGTGCTTGAAGTCTGCTGTAAATGTGAATCGCTTTTACGTCTTTATCACAAGTCCTGGTTTGACTTGAACGACAAATGTATCTATAATACACTGGAGGAAGAAAATAAAAATTTACACAACGTTTTGTTCCAAGGTACCAAAAGTACTAAAAGTGAGGCGACTCCTTTAAATAAGTAGAAGTACAGCTTTAAATTCCTTCCTTGTTTAACGCTTGAAAATAAATACTACACTTCAGTTCATTCACTTTACAGTATGTGATTAAACTTTTTTATTTTTTTATTTCATGTAGTAAAAAAGCACAACAAGACTGAAAAAGTAAAGCTGTAGTTCTTGATGCTAGTTTTAGCAAGAAAGGCAGGCAAACACAAGCTAGGTATAGCAATAAGGCTAACAAACAGCAGCGCTAATATCTCTTGAATAAAACCATGCTGCAAATAATGTTTATAATAAACTCTTTAATTAATTATTTAGGCGATTAGGATTTGGTGGGAGGGAGTCTCTAGTTCCAGTGTTTAGTAACAGTAGGCTGGAGATGTTCCAGAGCCATAAACTGTATCTACTGTATAAATGCATTGAAAGTTGTGGCTTTTGTTTATTAATTAATAAAGAATTTAAATTGTTCGCCTGTCTTTTAAGCTGTGCTGTAATTAATGGAAGATAATCAAGCAGTGATGCCACACTATCATTGATTAGTTTCACAGAACAGCATGACATGGAGTGTTTTATTACATAAGGATCACCATTTTATATTTCTCGGCTCTGTAGGATGCTGAGGTTGAAACATACAGATGTTCAGGTTACTCAAGGTCTCCCAAGGTCACAGGTCCACCATCTGCTCTCGAGTTTTGCGTTTGTTTTGAAATTTTTCTCTGCCAGGCTAATCCCTGTTTATGATATGTAACGCAACACCCAGGATCCCAGCTCACGGCTAGTCGCGTTGTCTAAAATAAAACCAGAGTCTGAAGATCTGACTGCGCTTTAATGTGACTAGGCTGTGATGGAGATGCAGAACGACTCGCACTGTAGGACTCGGTGGCTTTGTTTTTCTCTGTAAATGGCAGTTTCATATTGAATACTGGGCGAACTTGAAACCACTCCAGACTAGGGCTGATTTCATTAAAAAAAAAGTATCTTTTTATTTAAAACTCACCAGTTTTTAAATACATTAGGCTCGTAGTTTAGTGATCTCCAAATCATGCGTATTAATCCGTTCCAGCCGCCCCAAAAATATTAGCAATATTACAAATTTCCAACACTATAATCATATTATTTGCATATTAAAAACAACCAAAGCATTTAGAACAGAAATTTAAATTAGGTAAAATGAAATATGAAATAAATAGACATTAAACCAAACTTAATTTACTTAATTAACTTAACCTAAGCTTAATTTATGATTCCTCTTGGTACCGGCTGCTTTAAAAACCAAACTAAAAGCGGCTCCCTTTTCTTCTTGCTACCGTCCTTGGGACCTGCTACAGTATGTCTTCACTACATCATGGACAAAATGCAAAAAAAAAAATAAAAAATATGTAAACTCTTCTTCACTTGACTTTCCACTGACGCGAACAAGTTTTGAACGTCTCCCAGACGTACATATGACTTGCAAATTTGATTTGTACTGTAGTTAAAATCTATCTATTACATGTGAAAATATTAAAAGGAAAAAGAAAACAAACCAAAAAATTACTGCTTAAATTAAAATGAACTTTTTCTTTCTTCTTAGCTAAAAACATTCTGCTTGATTTTTTTTACTGCATTTCATTTACACTCAAATTGTGAACTTTAATATTTTATTTCATTATTTGTTATTAAAATCTTTATCTTTTTTATCTAGATGCTATCAAATATACTTAATAATATATTTTTTCTAAATAAGAAAAAATCTTATTTCCTCTTCTTCTTATTATTATTATATTAAATACTGAATCATAGTTGTCTTTTCATTGCTCTTGACTCGACAGCTTTTCATATTGAAGTCACACCCTGCGTCTCTGGAGCACTACAGCGTCGCCTCGTTAACTGTACCCGCTCATGAATAATAAACCTCACCATCCTCATGAATAATAAACCATTAACTGGTCCTCATGGTGCCTCCTCGTCCATTTCCCTCGGCTGTTTTGATTTTTTTCCCCCCTAGAATTATCACTTGAGGTTTGTGAATATTATTATTATTATTATTATTATTATTATTATTATTATTATTACCATCTTATATAGCTGTCTAATCTCTCTCTCTGGTTATTGGCTGTGTGTGAGCATCTTCACTACCATTATGAGTACACAAATACAGTCAGGTGCAAAACTTTGCGCACCCCGTCTATGCTTACTTTCTGAACGGGAAGAAGGAGACTGTGTGTTTGAATGTTTTGCATTTTATCTTACGGTATTAACATTTTCTCTTATCTTCTCCATCTATTTTCCTCCCGTGGATCCTGACGTACACAAAACATCTTGTTTTTATTATTATTATTATTATTATAATCCTTATGGCGTCCTGAGGGTATGCAAACTTTTGCACTCGCCTCAAAATCTCCACTGATCGGCTTTTCTTTGAACATCATCTCATCTTTATTGCCTTCTGATCAGCTGAAGCGAAGTAAAAAAATGTAAAATCCAAATATTTCAGAGCCCTGAGAGTCTTTTCATATGCGCGCTGCCTTATGTATTATTTCTAGCGTTATTCGGTTTTATGAAGGACACAGAGCAAAGCACCAATGGGAAGCGTGTGTGTGATATTCAGGCTCCAGCTGTTCATGAACTAACCTTCATCTCAAACCCTCACCCTTCCAGCTGAGTTTGATCTTCCGCTCGTGGCACGAAAGCTCCGCCGCGTTAACCTTGGCTTTCTTCCTCTGTAGTTCAAAACATTTTGCTGAAAACAGAGGAAGCTCTCACGCCGATTCCCATTCGTCCATCTCGGCTAACGTGAAGTGACAAACACGAGTCCCGAGAGGCGAGGCAGGCTTTACTGCGCTATTCAAGGCCATTAAATGTACAGAGCTAGCGTTAAAACATCCTACGGGTTTTTTTTTTTTTTCTTTTGCTAGCCCACCGCATGCTGTCCACTTAAACTGTCAAGAGTACAGTTTCTTACTTCAGGTTGCAAAAATTTTCAAACAGGAAATGTAAATTACTGTCAAGACAAGAGGATATTATTATTATTATTATTATTATTATTATTGTTGTTATTGTTGTTGTTGTTGTTATTATTATTATTATAAACCATTAATAAATCAGTGCTTTCAAATTTGCAGAAAATTAGCGATGATGAAAATAATAGTAGACCCCACAGCGGTCATGAAATGAGAATAAATTCAATAGTAGTGACCATTGGCCTCCACTGTCCCTAGTTGGACTACTGAAGTTGCTAGATGGATGGCTGGAATCATAACCATAATAATAATACATACGCTTATAAATGTCTGTGAAAGCTTATAAATATCACTACAGGATCATTAAAATACAATTAAATGCTTAACATACTGTACATTACAAGGACTAATTATTATATAACAGTTAATATCATAAGCATGCCAAATAATAAAGGCTCACATGTTATTATCCATCCATCCATCCATCCATCCATCCATCCATCCATCCATCGAGAAATGTCTGTAGTCCAACTAGGGACTGTAGAGGCCAATGGTGATCATTGTACTGTATTTATTCCCAAATTTGAACGACTATGGTAGAACCTCCAGTCAACACTCACTCACACCAATTAGCCTAATCTGTATGTCATGGTATGTTATGCTTATGAATAGTATTCACATTATATGTTAATTTCATAATAGTTCTGTCACTATGTGGTGACATGACCCATTAATAAACTGCCACTGAAACAGCGCATATATCTCCAGGGTGAGGAGTGTCAGTCACATGATGGCACGTGGATGGACCCCACACCCACTATCTATTACTATTGTTATAAAACACACAGGTGTTATACATGAACATTGTTCAAATCCTATGAATAGAAGCACAGCGTAACATTAAACACTTATTAATAAACTATTACAGCTCCATTAATGATGATAAAATTACAGCCTTGTTAACATAACATTACATAGCCATTAATTACTCATTAATTGTAAAGCTCATCAATACCTGCTAATAATTTTGGATGTTAATAACAATGATAAGTAGGATATGAATAAAGGCGTATCAGTAATAATACCATAACACTGTTGTTTATGCTTTTGCTTTCTGAGAGGTTTTTTTTTTTTTTTTTTTGAGCGCATGCCTTTAAACCACGCATGTAAAATATTCAGTGTTAGCAAAATGCGTCAGGCGGCCGGTCATTAGCGTAAGAGCAGGAATTACGACTCAGCAGCCGTTTCTCTAGGAGATAAGAGATTTTCAGAAAGCTCACACACTGCAGTGATAATACACACACACACACACACACACACACACACACACACACACACACTCACACAAACCATTTTTCTTTGAACAATTGCCACAGCCCAGCGATGACACTTATGTTAAGCAGGTTACGATGCTTGCTTGTTTACCTCCAGCGTTATGACGCTAATCTGTGACACCAAGTCCCCCAAATTCTCTGCTCCCCTCAGGTGGCGATCATCACTCTTAGCTCGTCACCCTGCTGATTTTAATTAAAGCAGTGGCGCTGAGCTAAGCTAATCCTCATTCACCTCGTTTATCCTCTTTTCTGTGGAGGAAGAGACTCCAGCCTGAGTGGAAAGAGTTTTTAAACCGTGTGGGATGTGTGTGTGTGTGCAAGAGATTAAAGATGACAAAATGATTTTATTTATTTTTTCTTCCCAAAAAGCACATCCTTTTTGAAAGTTTTGTTACTATCACTTTTTTTTAACTTGAAGAGCATTTTTATACATTTATAGTTACACTTAAAACTGTGTTTTTGTTCTCGCTTACAATATACAGTAGCAGCTAGAAACATTTTTGCTGGTCTGTCTCTTTTCTTAAAACAGAATAAAATTTTAATAATAATAATAATAATAATAATATTAATTTTTTTGAAAAAGGAAGAGAGATAGAGAGAAATTTGAAACTACAGTACAAACTTATTTTAGAAATCTATTTTAGAAAACAGGAAAAAGGGAACAAATAAGTGATATACATGATTGAACAAAAGGAAGGCAATAAAAGGAGCAGAAAAGGTCACAAGACATAAAATGTAGAAAAAAAATTAAAATAAAAAAGAGAATGGTAAAATTATTAGCTTTAGCTTTACCTGTCCCTGTTAGACTCTCAGAGAACCTGTTCTGGAAATCAATCAGTACCTTCCAAACAATTAAAATCCAGCAATGGAGAATGTGTTATTCCTCAGGGTTCTGTTCTGGGACTGTTCTATTTTATTTATTTATTTTTTCTTATTATTTTGTTTAGTAAAATTATTTTTCTTTAACCAGATCAGCGATCATTTTATGACTCTCTTATAAAATATGAGTAAAAGGTCTTATATTTTACTATTTCTTTTTTTTATTTTTTATTCACACACTCTCCAAAAGTGATTTATACCATAACCTCTTCATTTCAAATTAGCCATTCACTGTTTATGTAAATGGGCTACTCTTGAGCAACACCCCTCCAGAGAACAGCAGAGCTGAGCAATCAGCCTCTTATATGAGGTCACATTAGGAGGGAAGTCTAATTGGCTTGTTAGACCCTGGTCAATACTCACTTACTCTTTATCTATTTAGTTTTTCTTTCTCTTTTTCCATCCTTATTTTTCTCACTCTCTCTTCCTCTCTTGATCTATCTCTCTAACTGTATTTCAGCTATACCCATATCTCACCTACGCGGAGTCAGATTCAGCGCAGGTTTTGGCAGACGTTTCCAATCTTTAAAAAAAATTAATCTGTCGGTGCCTAACACTATGTCTCACCGCGAGTCAAACCACATAGGTGAGATAGGAGTATTAGGGCTAAGATTTATTTACTCAGATGGTAGCAGTGATTGAAAATGATATCACAACAAATGTGTGAATAAATCAATAAACCCACTAAAATATTGCTGTTGCAAAATAAATCCATCTAACCACTCATCCATTAGGAGATTCTGTCAATTTTTTCACCCTCTCTGCCATCCATCCATCCATCCATCCATCCATCCATTAACGTGTCTGTCTATACTTCCATCAATTCATCTCATCATCCACCTTTCTATCCACTCACCCACCAATATCCACATCCCATCAGTGGATTGATCAATCTATTTTCTCACTCACTCACTCACTCACTCACTCACTCACTCACTCACTCACTCATCCCTCCATCCATCTAAGTCTAATTGGCTTGTTTAACCCCTGACCAGTACATTCACACTCACACACTCACTCTTTAGCTACTGTTTATCGCTTATCCTGTACACTGCTGCAGGACGCCTGTCTCTAGGCCTATCCAAGGGGAATCGGGGCAAAGGGCAGGATGCACCCTAGATGGGGTCTCATTCTCACAGTCCACCATCACACTTACTATAGGCATTTTGGACCATGGTGTGAGCAAAAAGCAAAAAGCAGGGATTTTTTTTTTGGTACACACACACACAGACTGGAGACCGATCTGCATGTCCAAACATGACTAAAAAGTACATTTTCTATTAATCTTCAATTAATCAAAGATGGGGTCGGAGGTGATAAAAAGTAGTATTAGATCAGTTTTGAAAAAGAGAGAGAGAGAGAGAGAGAGAGAGAGAGAGAGAGAGAGAGGTTTACCGACGTTAGTCCCTGAACATGAAAGCATAGCAGGAAGGCGGCAGCGAGAAGCACCTGAGGTGACTTGACAGCGACTGTCATGCTTTCATGTTCACAGATTGACGTAAGTAGACCTCTCTCTCTCTCTCTCTCTCTCTCTCTCTTTTTTTATGCTTAAGAACTTAAACAAGCTGGTGCCCATTTTAATAAGAAACGTGGGCGTGAACAAGCAAGGGCGAAAATGTCAGCACTACTGTTTGTCCTGACCTTCCCAAAGGTCTCTAATCCAAAACCTTTGCATCTTGCTTGTTGCCTTATATCCGAGAAAGCAGGTTTTGCTGGAATCCTTGCCGAAGGTATATTTTTTGGAGTGGGTGGATGCCTTGAGATTAGACTGTCTGCTACATTACTGAGATGCTCTACCTGCTTAAGTTTCACATTAATGCTTTCTCTGTTGCTATTCTTCACGAGGATTCATCAATACCTGAAGCAGAATCGTCTGATCGGGGCCTCCCGGGTGATGCTGTAACCTCTTGCACCCGGAGGTCTAGAGAGAGCTGATTGGCCGAGCTCTCTCAGAGGGGAGGGATGAGAGGTACTTAGTGCTCCCACATTAATCAATGGAGGGAGCGGATAGCGCCGTCCTCCGAGTGTGTTACGCTGCCCCCAACGGTGCGCGAGCGAGCAGTTCGAAAAGATGCGGTCGGCTGGCGTCACGTGGTTCGGAGGAAACACGTGATAGTCTTCGGCCCTCCCGGCTGAGTGGTAGTAATAGCCTTAATGTGGGAGCCCCTAGTGACGGGGAGGAATTGGACGCGACTAAATTAGGGAGAAAATCGGGGAAAAAAATCCCCCCCCCCCCAAAAAAAAGAATCCTTCTTCGCTTCGATTTTAAAGGGGTATGTAAAGGCATGCTATAGACTCTTAAGAGAGAAAGAAAATATCTGGCAACCTCGTTGGAGTGAACTACACAATTACAACATAATCTGAATGAAGAAACCCAGAAAGCCAGAGCTTTTAAGCATGTGCATAACCCGACTCTGAATACCAGGAACTTTAATTACTGTGATTTTATGAACACTGTTTATGCTGCTGTAAGGAAATTGGTGGTCTTTACTCAAGGGGTGTGTGTATGCACATGGGGTGGACATGTTTTCATCACACACTCTGTTCTATGTCTAGGGTATAGAGGAAAATATTTGTACTCTCCATATGGAACAGATTATCTAATAAATTAGAGACACGCTGATGAGGTTTTACTGACAAGATGACAACGGATGTCTCGGTTCTCCTTCTCTCTCTCTCTCTCTCTCTCTCTCACACACACACACACACACACACACACACACACACACACTACTGTATCTCTGTTAGGGCTGCGCATTTATGTCCTTAGATGATAGTAGTGATTGAAAATGATAGCACAACAAATGTGTGAATAAATCAATAAACTCACTAAGAGATTGCTGTTGCATCATTAATCCATCTAACCACTCATCTAAGCATTCATTTACCCACCCATTCATCCATCCATCAGGACACTCTGTCCATTGTACCATTTTCCCAAACATCCATCCACCTATCTATTGATTGATTAACCCGTCTATCCACACTTCTATACATTAGCTCATCAAAAAATCCATCTTTCCACTTACTCACTCATCAATATCCACATCCCACTAATGGATTGATTCATCTATTTACTTACTCATCCAGACAATCATGTATACATTTTTATCAATAATTATCCACCCAATTATCAATCTTTACCAACCCAGGCACCTAGAGCTTTATTTATCCATCCATCCACCCTTTCATGTACTCACTTGCTCACTCAATCACTCTTCACTTATTCACTCACTCACACCCCCATCAATTAATCCATCCATCCATTTATCCATCTCTCTATTTACTCACATGCTCACTTATCTGTCAGTCCATCCATTCATACACTGATCCGGATGCTAGTTTATTAATTTGTGCATTAACAATCTCATCTACCCAATTATCATTCTTTTCCCCCAATCACTCATCTATCCATCCATACAAGCACTCATTCACTCACTCACAATGCAGCCTTCCACCCAGTGATTCACCCACTCACTTACTCTATCTATTCATGAATCCATCCATCCACTCACACTCTGACTCACTCATCCATCCATCCATCTATCCATACACTGATCCAGACACTCTATTCCATTTGTTTTTCTATTAACTATTCACCAAATTATCAATCTGTACCAAACCAATCACCAAGCTCTTTATCCATCCATCCCTCCATCCATACACTCACTCACTCAATGCAGCCTACCACCCACAGATTCACCCACTTACTTAGTCTGTCCATGTATCAATCCATCTACTCACATGTTCACTCACTTATCCATCCATCCATCCATCCATCCATCCATCCATCCATCCATCCTCCTGTCCACACTGATCTAGACACTATTCTATTTGTATTCCATTAACTATACACCAAATTATCAATCTGTACCAAACCAATCACTTCTCCATCCATGTATCCAAGCATTTATTTATCCATCCATCCATCCATCCATCCATCCATCCATCCATCCATCCCCCACCCATACAATCATACACACAGTTTCACACAGTGCAGCCTAACACCCACTGATTCACCCACTCACTTAGTCCGTCCATGCATCAATCCATCTACTCAAATGTTCAGTCACTCATCCATCCATCCATCCATTCATCCATCCATCCATCCATCCATCCATCCATCCATCTATACATTGATCCAGACACTCTATTCTATTTGTTTTCCATTAAATGTCCACCAAATTATCAATCTGTACCAAACCAATCACTTATCCATTCACCCATCCATCCATTCAAGCATTTATCTAT
This sequence comes from Clarias macrocephalus, assembly GCA_011419295.1. NCBI lineage: Eukaryota > Metazoa > Chordata > Actinopteri > Siluriformes > Clariidae > Clarias > Clarias macrocephalus. The sequence continues at coordinate 30,996 of JAAGKR010006825.1, forward strand.
TTATCCATCCATCCATTCATGCACTGTCACAGACTCACTCACTCACAACGCAGCCTACCACCGACTGATTCACCCACTCAGTTACGCTTCAATGAATCCATCCATCCATCCACTCACACATGGCTAACTTTAATGCTCTAAAAATGTGACACGGCCACTGTCATGACAGCCTGCAACTCTCCCTGAGAAATCCTCACCGGAATGCTGTAGTGTTGCAGGAGCAGCAGCTTTAACTCCCGTGACTGGTCGCTTCACTCAGCACTGTGCAGATTTCATTACACGAGTCACAGTTAATTGTGTTATTGCTCTGTGATGGAGTGCAGATGCAGTTCTTCACAGTCCAGAAGAGAAGGTTAAGTCCCGAGTGCTGGTTGCAGTGGCCACAGGAATTAACAGAGCACTATTGCAGGTTAAGGTCACTTCACATTCACATTCACATTCGGTTCGTTTTTCACACCGGACTAAAGATGCTGGCAGTTGGCATCGCAAATGCAGTAGCATTTAACGTGACATTTCATTAAATACACAGTTGTACAATCGCTCATCCAGAGAAGTGCTGTCTCACAAAAGATGCAGTTTAGAGGGTTTACAAAAAGGTCTATCAAATATAACCACATGATAAGAGAGAAATCAGATAGAGAGAGAAAGAGAAAGGGGGTTGAGAACGAGAACACAGAAGAACTTGGAGAGAGAACCTAGAGCTAGAGTACTTTTGTAAAAAGCTTTGCCTACAAAATAATTAAGTTAAAGGTTTCTCCATGAAAGTGCTGAGTCAGCAGTCTCGGGTGCACTCAGCTCAGCTTTACGAGCACATTTGCTAGTTTATGGAGCATCTTGAGGAATCTAGAACAGTTTCTCATGGAGGCTCCGGCTGTCACACTCGCTCCTTTTTTGTCCTCTTGGAAACACTGAGCAACTACAATCAGAAGCCTTGAGCAGGAAACATCTGAAAAGAGAATTCGATATCAGCCAGCTCTAGAGGCAGTGATTGCTGGAAGTAGAGCTCTGACCTCTGGAGAAGTCAGAAAGGTCAACTCTCAGAGGTAGGGTGCAAATTCAGAGGCAGGGAATCTCAAGTGAGAACCTTAACTCGAGGTAGCACTGAATGGAGACACGAAAGGATGATGTATGAAGACATACGAGTGGATTTTTCTGCACATAATCACTGCATTGAATTTTGTCTGCTGCTTACTCAGTTGTATGTGTCTCATTCTGCTCTCGTTAGACGGAGGCTTTTCTCCTTGGATGCATGTTGTACAATCCCGTTATAGTATAGCTGCTCATTTGGTAGAACTAAGGAACGCAGTAGCTGTAGAAAAATGCTCTTTTTCCTCATATTTTGAGCATCATAAACTCAGACTGTTGTCTTTCCGCATCACGAGCAGCTTTTGATACGTGCTGGTTTTGAAGATTTGGACAGCAGCACAGCGGCCAGCCACTTGATCCTTCTCCTTTTCCTTCTTCTCTTTCTTCTTTTTCTTCTCAGACACCAGCTCTTTCCCACAGCATGATACAGACAGCTATCTGGCATCGGTGGCCTGAGAACCTGGCAACGCCTGAGAAGATTAGGGAGAAGGGAATACTCTGGGAAAATAGTCTTTCCCAAAACCCTTAAAGGGGAAATGAATAATCAAGGCGTTACACTATCACTCGCAGCACAAGATGGAATATGTTTTTGCTCTGGTTTGCTTGGCGGTCGTGGATTGTGTGACGAGATGGACAAATTAGTCTAAAACATTAAGGCAGGCCTGAACATGGTTGAGACATTCAGTACAGACCAAAAGTTTGGACACCCCTTCTCATTCAGCGAGTTTTTTTTCTTGTGTTCTTTCTTGTGTTCTTTAGCCCAAACGCGTCTCTTCTGCTTGTTGCCTGTCCTTAGCAGTGGTTTCCTAGCAGATCTTCTACCATGAAGGCCTGATTCACACAGTCTCCTCTTAACAGTTGTTCTAGAGATGTGTCTGCTGCTAGAACTCTGTGTGGCATTGACCTGCTCTCTGATCTGAGCTGCTGTTAACCTGCGATTTCTGAGGCTGGTGACTCGGATGAACTTATCCTCCGCAGCAGAGGCGACTCTCGGTCTTCCTTTCCTGGGCCGGTCCGCATGTGAGCCAGTTTCTTTGTAGCGCTTGATGGATTTTGTGACTGCACTTGGGGACACTTTCAAAGTTTTCCCAATTTTTCCGACTGACTGACCTTCATTTCTTAAAGTAATGATGCCACTCGTATTTCTTTACTTAGCTGCTTTTTTCTTGCCATAATACAAATTCAACCTCTTTGAATGAGAAGGTGTGTCCAAACTTTTGTCTGTACTGTATTTCAAGTCATCAATAGAGATGTCTAGATTAATATAAACTATAATCCTGATTATGTATATTTGTGGGTAAGAATACATCTTTGCTCATAATTAGTTCTGTCCATCGATTAAAATTTTTAATCTAGTTAATCACGAGTCACTAGTTAACAACTACTCTGATTTTCATATTTTTACAAGAAGAAACTAAACATAAGACATGGAAGTGGTGGCTCAGGTGCCCATGGCTTGGCAAGGTTCTTGATTTTGAAATCTGAGGATCCAGGTTCTAGCTGTCAGTGGGTTGCCACACCCCAATACTAGCTACACAATAGCTTTATACCTAGCCACTACAAGTAAGTATTATACATGTGCAATGTTGGAATAACACAGGAAACAGATTATGCAGTTATAATATCTTAACAATTAGCATTTAACAAATTTTCAATTAAAATCTCTCCAATGGGACCAGAACTGCATGCAGTGGCTAGGTAGTATAGGGGTGTGGCAACCTACTGACAGGTGGGCTCAAACCCGGATCCTCAGATCCCAAAATCAAGAACCTAGAGATGTGTGCACCTGAGCCACCACTCCCGCGTCTTATGTTTAGTATATTCTTGTAAAAATCGATTCCCTTAAATGTAGCTCAAGCACACAACTTTGGTTTAATCCAAACTTCCATCTAGAAGGTTTTTTATAATGAAACTTGCTGTTCCGCACACCTGGTGATGTTTCCTCAGTCATCTTATTATGCGCATTAACAATGCCATTATCACATACAGTACAGACCGGGTAACTGCTCCGCCATTGTGGAAAGCCACCAGGGTCAAATTTGGTCATATGGTTAATTGGTGTTAAAAAATAGAAATGCATTAAAATTTTAATACTGACAGCCCATAATGTTACTTAGGCCCCCACTACACCCCATGTCAAAGGCCATGAAGTTTCCACAAAGTATCAAAGACATCAGAGGTAACAGGTTCAAAATGGAAAAGACGTTCATGCTACTTCCTTGTCAGGGTCCCAGCATCAATAATTTCCTATTACACACACAATCATGTGCTCACCAGCTCTGATGAGACTGAACCGGTTTATTACTATGTCCAATCAGATTGCAATGTATGGTTGGTTACTATGATGTTCTGTAGGTTCAGGCATACCATATTAAAGGCATTTTCAGCTTCATAACCCGAGGAAGGAGAATCTGCAACTCTAAAACCAGAGTCAATTCGTCTTCTCACATCATGTCAGGCCTTTATAAGCACGGCTTCAGTGCTGCTGTTATTAGTCTTTCTGTTAGGTGACAGGATTGCGTGTGAGCGGCGATGGATTGACTGACAAAGAGATGAGAAACGGCAGCGCCAGAAAAAAAAAAATAACACAGATTTTGTTTAAAGGCCATGAAATTGAACGTCTTTCTGCTAGGAGATGTGTGCTCCATCTCCTGTTTATCCCTCGCTCTCTTTAAGCGTGTCGTGAAATCAGATTTCCACACCATGTCTCATCAAAGCAAGCTGAATGACGTAGGACTTGAATTTTAAATGCTGTCATTGCAGTTCTCTGGTGCAGTTCGTTCGTGAAACTGTGTATAGAAAGAGTGGAGAAGGTTTACACAGTTTACAAAGCTTTACCGTAGCCTGTATGGTGTGCGTCAGTGGAAGTGAATTCTAGAATCTGGTTGGTCAAAATAAATATTCCACAGTCAACTGTTAGTGGTATTGTAACAAAGTGGAAGCGATTGGGAACGACACCAACTCAGCCATGAATTGTTAGGCCATGTAAAATCACTGATCGGGTTCAGCAGATGCTGAGACACACAGTTAACAGAGATCGCCAAGTTTCTACAGTACAGAGTCAATAGGTACAGACCTCCAAACTTCATGTGGCCTTCAGATAAGCTTAAGAACAGTGCATAGAGAGCTTCATGGAGTGGGTTTCCATGGCCGAGCAGCTGCATCCAAGCATTAAATCACCAAATGTAATGCAAAGCATGGGATGCAGTGGTGTAAAGCACACCACGACCGGACTCTAGAGCAGGAGGCGTGTTCTCTGGAGTGATGAATCACGCTTCTCTGTCAGGCAATCCGATGGACGAGTCTGGGTTTGGCGGTTCCTAGGAGAACGGTACTGACTGCATTATGGCAAGTGTAAAGTTTGGTGAAGGGGGGATTATGATGTGGGGTTGTTTTTCAGGAGTTGGGCTCGTCTCCTTAGTTCCAGTTAAAGGAGCTCTCAATGCTTCAGCTTACCAAGACATTTTGGGCTCCCAAATTTGTGCCGAACAGTTTGTGGACAGCCCCTTCCTGTTCCAACGTGACTGCGCACCAGTGCACAAAGCAACGTCCATAAAGACATGGATGAGCAAGTTTGGTGTGGAAGAACTTGACTGGAGTCCTGACCTCAACCTGATAGAACATCTTTGGGATGAATTCGAATGTCTGACCACACAAATGCGTCAAGAATTCCCAGAAACACACAACTAAACCTTGTGGAAAGCCCTCTCAGATGATTTGAAGCTGTTATAGCTGCAAAGGGGGCGGGGCCAACATCATATTAAACCCTATGGATTAAGAATCGGATGATACTCAAGTTTATATATATATATATATATATATATATATATATATATATATATATATATATAATGGTTAGGGTGCAAATGCTTTAAAAACAGCCACATTTTGAGTAACCAGTGCGCAGTTATTAGGTAGCCTCCACTAAGCACTCACCCTTTGGGCTTTTTTTTTTATTTCTCATTTCTTTTATAATTGGCTGGAAGAATAGACAATTTAGCGGAATTGGATTTTTACCCCGTAATGTACTGAGGATGAACATCAGAGATGGGAGAAACCATAATAGAGCTATTTCACTTTCTCCTGCGGCTTATTTAACCTTGAAAAAAATGAAAAAGAGAGACACAATTACTTATTTTTTTTATATGTTTTATTAGCTTTGCAGTTGATACAACAACAGCCCGGTTTTAACACTGATTAATATAAGAAACGCTCATATCTATTGTTACAAACAGCGGTGAGTAACGTCACTTTCATCGGACGCTCTCCTGACCTCACTCTAACGGATTATGCTTATTAGCTTAATTAGCACTGATAAAGTGATGATGATGAAGAGTGAGGAAGGGTCATTAGGATTGGTGCAGTGACGTGAATATCGAGATTGCAGGTTACAAACCTAATGTATTTCTTTTCCATTCTGTCTACTTCACCGACTCATCGGTGTGGACATACTGTATACTGTACTAGGGGCGTTCGAGTCAAAGCCGGACTATAGTTCTTTATCATTTCTCAGTACGTCAGAATCATGATCATAAATGTCAATCGCTTGTACTCCTACATTCACCAGAAATTTCATCACAAGTCCCGGGTTTGACTTGAACGCCCCTCGTATTTTATCATATTTATGTTAACTAGCTAGCGAGCTAGCTGCTTCCTACTTTATCATTATAAAGCTAGCTGATCTTATGCTGTATTTTTTGACCATGGTATGAACAGGAAATAGTAACTCATTAGTTTGTCCTATATTTTGCTTAACTTTCTGGACGTCTGTGCAGAAATATAAACAATTGCCTGTTTTCTAAAGCTGAAAAGTACGAGTTTTTCCAAAGTAGCATGACATTTTTCCAGGTGAGTCTGGATCAGTGTGATTAGAAACTGGAAGGTACTGGGTCCATGTACATTTGCGCATTTGTCTGATGCCTTTATCCAGAGTGACTCAGCTCATTTTTTATATTTGAGCAGTTTCTGGTTAAGGACCTTACTCAAGGGCCCAACCAGGAGGTGCTGGGGTTTGAACCTGTGACCTTCTAATCAAGTTGTTCAATGACTTAACCAATGAGCTACCCTGGTCCCCCAGTAGGGATTTCTTTTCTTTTTTTAAATTTATTATTTCTTTTTTTATTTTGCTGAAATGTGGACCTACAAAGCTTCTGGAAGTCATGTTAAAATTCATTAACATTCCCAGCAAGATGCCGATCCAGCACTTTTTCTTTTATGTAAAGCTGACATTTGGGAATGAGTTAGGGTTCTATTAAGCCAATGGTTAAAAAAAAAAAAAAAAAAAAAAAAAAAAAGAGATGACAGGACCCTTGTAATTTTTTAAAGCATGATTAAACACTTCAGCACCACAGCTGATATGAGAAATCACGTCAGGCATTTCCAACCAGAGCTGGTGTTAGCATAAAAAAATGTGGGGGCTAATCTTTTGGGATGCAATTAGCATTCCTGCCACTCAGCATCGCCAAGCAAAGTGTGGAAAAGCAGCTTTTCGGAGTGCGTAAGAGACGAGGCGTCTGATTGTGACCGTGTCGTTTTTAATCCGCCGCGTGCGCTAAAGGAAGTTATCGGATGTCGAAAAGTTGTCAGATCGTGCCAGTTTTTGACCTGCGCTCTCGTCTCGTCCCACAGGTGACCACTCTGGTGAACACCAGTAACAAAGGACCGTCCAGTAAGAAGAAGGGCCGCTCTAAGAAGGCCCACGTCCTGGCCATGTCTGTAGAGCAGGCCACGCAGAACTTCCTGGAGAAGGGCGAGCAGATCGCCAAGGACAGCCAGGACCTGAAGGAGGAGCTGATCACCGCTGTGGAGGAAGTCCGGAAGCAAGGTGAGGGGGATGACGCTCGGGGCTTAGGCTCAGGTTACAGAATGTGGGCGAGAGTTTATGCTAAAAATATAAATAATAACTGTGTGTATGGGATTAGGCTGTCAGAGCAAGAATGCATTTATTTATTTATTTATTTATTTATTTATTATAAATATGTGTGCACATTTTTATTTGTTCCCTCAGAATTTCCAGTATTTTTGGTGGTATTAAGTTCATGTTTATTTGTTAATGTTATTATTATATGCATTTGGGTTTAATGTGGCATTATTATTATTATTATTATTATTATTATTATTATTATTATTATTATTATTATTGGTGTTGTTATAAATATTTTATAATAATAACGACAACAATAATAATAATGGAATTTTAAACCCAAACGGACATTTAGATGAGGATATTGATTATTTGTTTATTTTATTAAATTATGAATAAATGCTTTAAAAAAACAAAAAAGATAACATACATCGATTTGTCCCTTCATCTTTTAAAGGTTCAGTTTTTGTAGGTTACTTGGCTTTTTTCGAGTGCGCCGTGCTGTGTCACGTGTCTGTTTGTGTTCCATGAGGATTTGTGTAATTAATTTTTTTTTTTTATTATTGTTTTTTTTTACTGTCCTCTCTGCCAGTGTAACTGAAACACAGTCAACCTCAGTCTGTCCTCTGCATCTACACCGTAATGATGCTGTCGACCCTTGTGATTTTCTTTCTTTGTTTCTTTCTTCTGTCTCTTTCTTCCTTTTTTCTTTAGTCGCATCTCAGAGACGAGTCGTTGTTCCAGCAGCACAGAGCGTTTCCCCAGGTCTCTAGCGTTTCCCAGCAAACATCTCTCTTCCGCCAAAAAATTCAATTAAAGCTCAATTAGTGTGCTGTGCAGAGCAGCCGTACACTCTGGCACTCCACTCGCACGCAGCTCTCGCACGTCCCGCGCGTCTGTCACACGGCGCTCTGCTCACACACGCGTTACACTGAAAGTTTTACCTTTTAATTCAACTCAGTCTGGATGATTTGAATTCTTTATAAGAGCGAGGTCCGTTTCTGAGAGATGAGGAGTACTACAGTAGTGATGTGTGCAGCTGTTTGATTAAATCGGTGTGTAATGCTTTCACACACGTTTAGGAGTGTGTGTTTCTCCCAGGCTTCTGTACTGATGCGGATATCTGAGTGGGTGTGAATATTAACGAGGCTCGAATGAATCAAACTGAGCGTTAGCAGCGTGTTCGGAACACATCCTCCATGGCATGCAGACAAAACTCACACACACACACACACACACACACACACACACACACACACACACACTGAAAAGAAGACAGTCACATAAATCTTTCTTTTATTTCTAATATTGTAGATAAATATCTTATGATAGTATAATTTATAGGAGAAATACATTTTTTATCATTATTTAATTTTAATATGTATGAATTGATACAACAGTTCAACAAATTTGCTCACCTCGGGGGTTAATATTAGAGACAGTCTGGTTCTTGTGATTCTTGTGATTATTGGCGCATTGACTCTAAAATCGATTTTAAAATGATTTTTTAAAATTCATATCTTTTTGAATTTGAAGGAGGTAAAATGTTGCTGTTCTTCTATAATCCTACAGGTGGCGTGCTCTAAACTATTGTATAAGTTTGTTTAAAATTGTATTAAAATTTAAATAATAATTATATTGAATTGGGATAAATATAAAATCCTGATATTTGTAGAATCGTAATACAGATCGAATCATTGCAGAGGTATCATGATATTATTGTATCATGCGATCCCTGGTGAATCCTGTCTCTGGTTAATATTGCAGGGTTTTGTTATTATTATTATTATTATTATTATTATTATTATTAATTAATTAAATTCTTAAATTATTATAATGTTTTTTTTCTTAATAAATCAAACCAAAACAAGTTATGTCCAAACATTAATGTGAAATAACACATTTTATTTAATTAAATTTTTATTTTCATTTTATTATTTAATTTTTAATTATGTTTTGAATGAAAGAAAGAAAAAAAAGATCTGCTCATTTTATTAAGTGAAAAACTAAACATAAAAAAATTATAATTTAAATCTATAATTTTAAAAGTGCTTTATAGAAATAATTCGTGATTTGACAAAAGTAAAAATATAAACAAATCTTTTTTTTTTTGTAATTTAAAGCAAAAAATGTTACAAAAAAACGTAAACTGGGGAATGTGATTCCTGTACTGTGCTGTACGGCCTTGATTAGATTGCTTTCCTGTAAAGAACTGTACAGTATTAGCCATCTTCTCCCTGCTGTGTGTGTGTGTGTGTGTGTGTGTGTGTGTGTGTGTGTGTGTGTGTGTGTGTGTGTGTGTGTGTGTGTGTGTGTGTGTGTGTGTGTGTTGCAGCCTCTGAGTAATGATGCTGCTTGAACGGTTTCTTTAATGAAGCTACGTTTGCACTTTTTCACCTAATGTGCGAGGTCAAAGGTCAACACTGCACAAACATAATGCTGTCTTTAACAGTTTCATTTCCTGTTCGCGTCTCTCTCTCTCTCTCTCTCTCTGTCTCTCTCTCTCTCTCTCTCTCTCGCTCTCTGTCTCTCTCTGTCTCTCTCTCTGTCTCTCTCTCTCTCGCTCTCTCTCTCTCTCTGTCTCTCTCTCTCTCGCTCTCTGTCTCTCTCTCTGTCTCTCTCTCTGTCTCTCTCTCTCTCGCTCTCTGTCTCTCTCTCTCTCTCTCACTCTCTCTCTCTCTCTCTCTCTCTCGCTCTCTGT
>JAAGKR010006826.1:0-40644 GCA_011419295.1 Clarias macrocephalus
AAAAAAAATCATTAGTTTACTGTCTCTCAGAACAAAATCCCAAACCTCTTCAACAATCTTTTTCACAAATTCTTGGACTAATTCATGAATGACATCATGTTCTAAAAACATTTAAGCCGGCACAAGATGGTTGTTGATGGTAATGATTAAAAGGCTATAGCAGTATGATCAGATTTCCTAATCGCTGCTTTCAGGCCAGTGAACAGCACAGAAACAGAAGACTGCACTCAGGTTTTTATCAGACTGTACACTACGCTATTCATCTTGTTCACCTGAGTTCTGACGATCAGTCCTGGTACAGAGAGCGAGCGCTTAATAATATAATAGTGTGAGCAGAGACGTCTGTACAGACGCAGACGCACTGTAGTGGACAAACTGAGAAAAGTCAGTTGTTTTTTTTATATGCTGCATATTCCATTCAAATCAAACCCTGGTGAGTTTTTAGGCAGGCGAGGATCACACTCGAGTACAGACTGAACCAACCGAGATCCTGAATTGACCTGATCAACTGAAGTCAAATAAAAACATACCTTTATTTGTATGTAGTTATTTATTTATTTATTTTTGTAAATGCAATGATTTCTTTAACACTAGTCATTTTAACTACCAAGTAATTTCTTAAGTACTGTCTGTATTCTCCATATTTCTATGTGCACTTATTATAGCATTGTTCAACTTTTTCCTGTCACTAAGGGCATTTTTTATCCTTACACTTTCCTACACTTTTTCCCCTTTAGTGTATAATGATGAGACATTGTGGTGTAGTCGTTAACACTCTGGCCTCACAACTTTAGGGTCAAGGGTTCAATTCCCCCCTCGAGTCTGTGTGCATGGAGCTTGCATGTTCTCCTTGTGCTTGGTGGGTTTCCTCTGGTTTCCTCTCACAGTCCAAAAATTAAGCTATAATTGGTGTTCCCAACACAGGCTCCAGGCCCACCACGACTCTGTATAGAATAATATCTATTAGAAGATTAGAAGGTTAGTGAATGGGAAAAAGAAGGAATAGTGTAGAATGAGAAGTGTATTATTGCTGTTCAAGTCAAACCAGGACTTTTGATTGTGCTACACTGATTGTCTTATTCCAGTGTTTCCCTAGTGCTTGGTAAAAAGGTAAAAAGTTTTCTCAGTATGCAATGGGCAATATTTGGACTGCCTGCTTCATGTCTGAGACGTGGCCACACTTTTCTTTAATGTACAAAAAGGGTCTGGTTTGATCTTCTTGATCGTTAATGCCATATCTCCTGTACAGCCTTGACCTTGGTCCAAGCCATTTCCACATGTTTGGGCCATGAAGGGAGTTTGTGGGAGGCTGGCGTTTCAGATGTGAAGCAGGTAGGTCTGAAGTTTGACCACAAATAGTGATAAATGGACAGAAAAAAAACTTCCTTAACTTTGAAGAATGTGTTTTGTTTTTACCTGATCCCGTTTTCTGCATGGGCCCAGATCACTCTGATTGATAACAAAAGCAGAACACCTTATCTCAAAGTCTGCAATAGAACTTTGCCAAGAATTTATTGGGAACATTTTGTATAGCATGACAAGTAAAAAACATTTTTTTAACAATTTCATGACTTTTTCCTTTCTTCAGCTTTCTTATATATATATATATATTTGTTAATGAGTTCAACTTGCTGGAGAGTAAGCCACAGTAGAGTAGAGCACCACCATGAGTAGAGCTGACTAATAAATAATTACTTGGTGCATCAACCAATATATAATTTTCTCCAGTGATGAAAAGTAAGCATGGGTGCGGGAAGAGATTGAGGAAAAAAATGACCAAGAGTCCATCTACTCCCACTTTCCTCACGTCTCAGTGTGTGTCCATGTGTCTTGCTGTCAGTGTGAACTGTCGAGCAGATGGTGTGTTGCCTCGCTGACCTGTGGAATGATGATAACTGCGAGAGAGGGAGAGAGAGAGAGAGAGAGAGGTGAAGAGTGAGGAAAAAAAGAGATGAATAGTGAGAGAGAGAGAGAGAGATAGAGAGAGAGACCTAAAGAGATGGAGCAACAACATGAAGAAAATAAGATGGAGACTTTCAGAAATTCATTTCTAATAATGTGATCTTGTGCATGTGGAGGGTGCTGTCTGTTTTCCCTCCTCTCTCTCCCTCTCCCTCTCTCTCTCCCTGCCAAGAGTATCTCGCACTTTCATCATACTCATCCTATATAGCCAGCGCTCTAATAACATCCTCCTGTGAAGGTTTGTCACTGAGGTACATCAATAATCCTGTTCAAGAAATATGTCTAATGTTTTAACAATATTACAGTGTATTCACTAAATGTAAAGAATAATGTTTTAATTATACAGTACACAACAAGGTCATAGTTAACCTATGTTAGCCTGATAGCAAGGTTGCATTTTTTATTTACAAGTTACAATAACCAATCTAGTGTAACCTAGCGCACAGAGAAAAGCTTTTCTTGTAGAATAAACATAACTACACAATCCCAACACTAAACTACTGTTAGCTAGCTAGATACTGAACATCCTTTATATAGGGTCACAGGGGCCTGAAGCCTATCCCAGGAGACTTAAGGCACAAGGCAGGGCACACCCTGGACAGAGTGCCAATCCATTGCAAGGCACACACACATACACACACACATACACACACACAACGGGCAATTTGCAAACCCCAATTATCCTAATCTGCATGTCTCCTTGGCATGTGGGAGGAAAGTGCAGTACCCGCAGGAAACATATGAAACTCCATCGAAGCAGACCCGAGGTGGCAATCGAACCCTCAACAACCCTGGAGCTGCTTACAAGCTTTATATGTTTAAAAAATATGCCATGATGTATTTATTGCTAGTTTGATAGAAGACTTGCCTTTGTAATTATACACTTTAATAATAGCTAAAGGACCAGGTGAATATAACCACACAGTATGATAGTGCTCAAGTTTCATGAGTAACAATGTTAGTTAGATTGCAGTTTCCTGTGTAACATACTGTTAGCTAGCTAGCAGTTCCCCGTGTACTGTAACGTACTGTTAACTAGCTTGAGGTTCCTTGTGTAAGATACTGTTAGCTACCTTACTGTTAGCTAGTTAGCAGTTCCCCATGTAGCATACTGTTAGCTACCTTGCATTTATCCATGTAGCATACTGTCAGCTAGCTTTAATTGCCTGTGTAGCATACTGTTGGCTAGCTAGCAGTTCCCCATGTAACATATTGATAGCTACCTAGAAGTTCCCTGTGTAACATACTATTAGCTAGCTTGAGATTCCTCGTGCAAGATACTGTTAGCTACCTTACTGTTAGCTAGCTAGCAGTTCCCCATGTAGCATACTGTTAGCTACCTTGCATTTCTCCATGTAGCATACCTTTAGCTAGCTGCAATTTCCTGTGGAGCATATTGTTATCTAGATAGCAATTCCCATTGTAACATACTGTCAGCAAGCTTGAGGTTACTTGTGCAAGATACTGTTAGCTACCTTACTGTTAGCTAGCTAGCAGTTCCCTATGTAGCATACTGTTAGCTAGCTTGTGTGTAATACCCTGTTAACTAGCTTGCAGTTTTATGAGTAACTCAATTTTAGTTAGATTGCAGTTTCCTGTGTAACATACCATTAGCTAGCTAGCAGTTGCCCATGTAACATGTGTAAGATACTGTTACAGTATTTCTCTTGCATTTCCCCATGTAGCATACTGTTAGCTAGCTGGCAATTGCCTTTGTAACATACTGTTAGCTAGTTTGCATTTCCCTGTGTAACATCCCATTAGCCAGCTTGCAGTTCCATGACTAACATAATGTTAGTTAGATTGTGGTTTCCTGTGTAACACACTGTTAGCCAGCTTGATAGAATCCTTGGCTGTTTAATGTACAGACTAAATGACTTAAATTAATGCAAGCTTGCTATCTTCTGGTTAACAAATTTCATAAGTATTCAATAATTTTTTTTCTCATTGGAACCCAGTGTGTGTGTGTGTGTGTGTGTGTGTGTGTGTGTGTGTCAGTCAATGTGAAATGTCATCTGATGTCTCTGGCACAATTTGAATTATACATGTGCTGGAGAACATAACGACACACACGTACAGCTGTGTAATGTGTTTGGATGTGTGACTGGCACACTGCTGAGCTATAGGGACTGAGAGAAACGGAGACTTTATTTAATCAGACAGTGCTCAGCTAATTTTTAACAGTCCGAGGTTTTATTTCACTGCTATCCTGTTTCCTGTATGAATTTTACAATGTTATCAGACTGGGAGTAAATCCAGGTTCCAGAACAAGAGGACTCTAAACAAGCATGTACAAGCCTAGCCATAAGATAGATAAGGTACGACTATGCAAAACTGTTTTTCTTGCCCCAGGCATCAAAATAGAAGCTTAACCGAAAGCATCGTCACAACAGGTAAGGTGTTAGAGTGTGCAATGTTTATGGTATAGCTGATTGATCTTGTCAACCTTTGAGCACTGGCAACTGTAACAAGGTCAGTCTATCATGCCATATCCATCGCCTATAAATCACAGCTATGACAGATATATAATCTGTGGTTATTGCATTAGGTACGGCCAAGATTTTGCATTTAGAATTAATAAATACGACAACCGGTCCTGTTGATTGTTCAGAAAAACATATATATTTTATATAAGTCCCTGCTACACTAATGCACTTTTCTCACTGTTTCATTAATGCTTGGACATCATCAAAGTAGAAAGTTTTCTAAGGAGCCATAATCAGGCTGTCTGCTTCATGTCTGAAACACTATCCTCCCAGAAACTCCTTTAATGACCCAAGCATGTGGAAATGGCCAGCATTATATGGGGGATATGGCAATAACTCACAGCCGAGTTCCTGTAATGTGCAAGTGGTGTTGGTGAATAATTGTGTGCACAGTTCACACAGACTTCAGATGCATGTGTTCCTGAAGTTAGCAAGTTATACAGTGACTTTCAAGGATCAGGCGTTCCACTCTCCGAGTGTTCATGGCTCAGTGTGCGCATAGCACTCAGCAATCTCATAAGCCATAGCCGATAAAGCATGCATATCACTAAGGATATCTTTGTTTTCTTCTTCTCTTGTGTTTAATGGTGGCTCTCAAAGCAAGTACTCTCACCAGCTGTATTGGAGAGTCTAAATACACAAGTGTACCTGAGAACGGAAAGCAAAAATAATGTAAACACTGGCCAGGAGCAGAGTGGGGACGGGGCACAGTACAAACCAATTGTGCCTAATGTTAAAACGCCCTTAAAGCAGTGGTCATTTTGCTTGTTAAAAATCACAACAAATTTGCAACAGGGAAAGCTTACTGCAACCTTAACTATTAAAAATAATTTAAATATCTCATTTATGCCCATATCACAAAAAAAAAAAAAAAAAAAAAAACCCATTGGAAAGTTAGTTAAGAGCTTTGGTTTAACATTTAAATAAAAATTGTTTTATTGCAATGCTTTAAAAACTAGTAGAACCCATTTAGAGAACTAGAACCACAAATAATTATTGTTTGAGTAATTTATACAATTATGTAAGTTAAATGATTAAAGAACTCCTTTACACAAGTTACAAGTTTAACAGCAGCCCCTTGGAGTTCCGTAATACTTTATGGATGTTCCACATTAACAGGTTTTCTTATCGTACCGGTACCTTAAATATTAAAATTATTGTCTGTTGTAAATATACATAGATGCAGTTTTATTTTATTTTATTATAGAGTATTTCCTTAACTTAGTGACAATACATTTTGGATACATACATAATTTCAGGCTAATGTAGGCTAGAGGATGCTGGAAGAAAAAAAGCAAGTCAGCATTTAATGTTGTGTGTGTGTTTTTTTTTTTGGGGGGGGGGTGGGGGGATTAAGATCTTGTTTTACATCAAATATTCAGGGTTAAGTCTATACAAGCATAGGGTATGGCAAACAAAAGAAGGACGTTGTCATGTCATGAGAGCATACTTCAAACAAGTAACGATAGTAGTAATGGATCATTTCTACTACTGTACTGTCACTTTCTTTTACCATTCTGTCACTTTAATGGCAAGTAAATGGATTACATACAATATGGATGAAAATAAATATAATATGGATCTGGGTGTAATACAGATGAAAATAAATATAATATGGATCTGGGTGTAATACAGATGAAAATAAATATCATATTGATTAGATAATGCACAATTAAAGTCACATTGCAAATACTGGGACATGTGTGCACATCACATTGATCATGTTTCCCCACACAAAGAAAGAGAGACATTTTTAAAAAAAAGCTTCCTTTCTCCAATAGCAGATATTTTTAGATTTTTTTCTTAGCTGTTTGAGATGAGAGTTTATGGGCTGCAAATTATTCTGAGACCTGGCAACCTGTCTGTGGAACTCTGTCTGAAACTCTAACATACACACTAACACTCGCATACACACACAACACAAAACACATAACAGCAGACGCTGCTCCTCTCTTCACCCCTGTTATAAAGTTGACAGATGATAATTGAGCCAGTTAATTTTCCTAACGACACGAGGTGTGTGTTTGTACAGTGATGGTGCTGAATAGGCTGCCGGATGACAGGCGCCTCCTTTGTGGGTGGCATTGCTTTAATATGGCGTGATGGCATCAAGCCAAGGGAGGTGATGCAATCCAAAGCTCTGTCTACAGTCTACATGTGAGCCCTTATCTAGCAGAGATATGCCGAGAGTAATGTGGGTAATTGACACCATTTAGACGGATGTGTGGCATGCATTCGAGAGGTGTGAAGCAATGTGTGATCTTGTTAGCTACCTATTAACATTGCCGAGGTCAAACAGTACATTTGATTAGGTCCTGCTTTCTTGAAAGCATCAGACTCAATAGTCGAAATATTTTGAAAAGAATAAATGATTGTTAACCCTTCTTTTGATTTGTTGCCAAGCAGCCACAACATTTCTAGAGTTAACATAGCCCAAAAATAAACTGAAAAAGCTAGTTTATTGACAGGGATATGAAAATTTTGTTTGTTTGAAACAGAAAACCTTATATGTTCTGCAGAAATAAATATCTAGGATATATTAAAGATTATAAACCAGCTGATAATCAAAGACTTGACATAGCCATGAAACCTGAGGCTAGATAGTTGGCTAGATAGCTTACCTATTAGTAATAAATTCATTTTGATATCGCAAGTCATGAACAAAAAAGAAATTGTACTCTGAGAATAATAGCTACAGGGCTTGAGTGCTCAGCTAGATTGTTAGCTAATTAGTAATACACATATAGTTATGTAATGAGAGTAAAAAAAATAAATAAATAGATCTTACACTTTAATTAAAAATAGCTACTATTGAACAATAAACAAATAAACTCTTACCCAGAACCCTATTCTAGATATTTACCTAATCAAGCAAACAGTAATAAATACACATTTTGCAATTATCACACTTTTTCTTGGTAAAAGATAGAAGAAAACAAACAAACAAAAAAAAATATGCATACCGCATACTTTAAATAATTTTATTCACATAACCTAACCATATGTAGTAAGTTAGCTAACTAGCTGGTTAGTAATGAATAAACCTAGTTGTTAACAAGAAAATAAGCTCATATGCTTGTAGAGACTCGTAGCCACAGAACCTGAGTGCTGAGCTAAGTAGCTAGCCATCTAGCTGTTTTGTTAAATAGTAATAAAAATTAGGCTACTATTGATATTAAACAACAAACCTTATATTTAGAGACAGAACCAGAGAAATTGTAAGTTAGGCTGCTTAGCTTAATTAGCTTGTTAGACATAAACAAATGTGGGCGCCAGTAACTAGGAAATATGACCATAATTGAGGCTTACAGCCACAGAGCCTTTGCTCTAGGCTAGATAGCTGCATAGATAACTTTGATAATTTGTTGTTAGTACTTTTGTAATGTCAATAATGCACAATGAATGTTGTATTATAAGACAGAGCCTGTAAGCTAGGTTGTTTAGCTAAGTTAGCTTAGTGAGTGTGTGAGCCTCAGTCTTTTGCTAATCTAGCTAGTAATAAATAATCTTAGCTAATCTTAGTATTAAGGAAATGAGATCATGTTTAGAAACTTGTAAACAAAGTCAGTGTATTTAGTAGTAAATCAGTAGGCGTTCAGGTGTTCAGTGTAGGTTTGCACTTTGGGTGTGGTTTTGAGGGGATAATGAGAGGGTGGGCTGTATTTGAAACTCTCAGGACAGCTAGTTTCTCAAAATGACTGACTAATCAGAACTAGAGTTCTGATAGATATATAGTCGTTTTGTCATAAAACAGCTACTGTATATTTAATACATCGTTATTGCATAACTATCTCACAAGCAGTCTAGAGCTGGTTGACATCAACAACAACAACAATAATAACAACAACAACAACAACAATAATAATAATAATAATAATAATAATCCACAATTCCTCAAAGATTAGATCTATAAGGGATGTTAAGACATTTTGTGATATGTTGAGATTTTTTGTGATATAAATGTGGCAACTCCTTATTGGAACACTCACTCGTCATCTATACCGCTTTATCCTTTATTCAGGGTCGCAGGGGGCCTGGAGCCTATCCCAGGAAACTTGGGGCATGAGGCAGGGTAGACCGTGGACGGGTGGCCAGTACATCGCAGGGTAAACACATACACATGCTCACACACTCAGAATGGCAGTTAGCCTAATCTGCATGATTTTAGACTGTGGGAGGAAACCCATTAAGCACAGAGAGAACATGCAAACTCCATGCACACAGACCGAGGCGGGTATCAAACACGGAACATGGAGGTGCAAGGCGACAGTACTAACCACTAAGCCACTGTGCCACCTTTATTAGAATATTAGAACATAATATTAAAAATTTAAAATTTTCAGTCTGCTTCTGTCTCAGAGAGTTTTTTTTTTTATATAGCATTTCTCCAAACGTTTGCTCACTAAGGATCCACATCCCGCCTACTCTAAAGCTTTTCTGATAATGTCTATTGTTTTATATACACACATTTTTTTTTTTTTTTTTACATTTTTTGTGTTACAGTGAATAGAGTGCTAATTAAGGTGCTCATGCCAAGCTGAAAGGTGAAGTCCAATGTGGTAAGTGTGTATACAAATTGCGCTGTAGAAGTAACCCATGAACAAATGTCCACACACTCCGCATGACAGAGCTACACACAAAGCCATCACTCAACCAAGAGACACTTGATTGACACAGAACACAGTCGATTCACAAGCGGGGCCCCCAGCCTAATGTGTGTGTGTGGATATGGGTGTGCGTGTATTTG
The DNA here is from genome assembly GCA_011419295.1 of Clarias macrocephalus. Classification (NCBI taxonomy): domain Eukaryota; kingdom Metazoa; phylum Chordata; class Actinopteri; order Siluriformes; family Clariidae; genus Clarias; species Clarias macrocephalus. The sequence goes on from JAAGKR010006826.1 coordinate 9,196, forward strand.
TGTGTGTGTGTGTGTGTGTGTGTGTGTGTGTGTGTGTGTGTGTGTGTGTGTGTGTGCAGGAGAGAATCTGAAACTCGAGGATGGTCAAATCCAGGTTGGAATGGCTGCTGGCGGTGACCTGCACTAGAGGGGGTCACGGAGAAACAAAGAACGTTCAGGTAGTGGCTGAGACTGTCTCCCAGCCTGATAAGACGAGGCCAAGAGGCTAATGTAGAAGAGTGCGCATTGTTAGCACAGCGGACAGAGATGAATAGCACGTTGGATTTTTTCCCTTGTTTTTTTGGACACTGAAAATGGAGTGAAGAGGCAAGACTGATGGAAGAGTAAACACTCTAAATCCGGCAAACATTCCAGAGATTTCTGTCAAAAAAAAAAAAAAACACCACAGAAATAATCATCTTTGTGACAGCTAAGCTAATGCTAGTTCGCACCACATTCACTACACCCCATAACTCAGCCTCCCTCTGAGTATTCTTTATTGAAGTCCTGCACCTATTTTACGCTGTGTATTCGAACTAGCTCGACACAACGTGTTTTGTGACAGAAGCCCATTAATTCACAGCACTGTGGTTGGGACACAGGAGCATGTAGTCCTTTCTGAGCTAGTGGACTTAATAAGGCTGAGATAACTGCATGAATGCGGGGGGATTTCCTTGCTGAAGTAGCAGCGTAATCTTAGACTTGAAACAGTCTGGCTTACAGACAAGAAAACTTTGCTTTCCATGCATAAAAGAGTTTCCAGTTTGTTTGGGTTTTAGTAGCTAAATATGAGAGTTAATTTAATTTTTTATGAAAGCCATTATTGAAAATACATTCAAGTCAATAATAGGTGTGATGACCCTTTGCTTAAAATATAGTCTTAGCTACAGTTTGTACAGTTTTATAAGGAAATGAGCTGCTTAGTTTTACTGAAACCTGCACAACCAGCCACAGTCTTTCTTGGGACTTGGTCGCACCTGCGTCTTTTTTCATGCATGCATCTTTTTTTTTTTTTTTGTATGAAAAGTGGTCATTTAAATAATATGCAGCTTTCTTTTATTGGCCTACAGACATTTTTTTGCAAGGTTGTTTTTTTCATTCTGGAATACTAATGTTAGGTCGTCAGAATTTTTTGGTAAGGATTTAATAATGAAGTCATAAAATAAACAAGTATAGCAAAGATTATTTAAAAAAAAAGAAAAAAAAAAGCAGGGTGCTTAAAACTTTTCACAGTACTTTATATCACAGGCCACGTTAGATTATGATCGTTTAATAATGTTCCTTCATTGTTTGAGCCAACATCAACTCACGATTGCAAATTAATGTCCAGTAATGAGGATTATAAGCAGCAGTTTGATGGGAAAATGTTCTGGCCATTCGAACCATCAAATTGTTTCGCCTTTTTTGTCCTGGAATGTTGCAATAAAACTTTCATTTCCTTATTCCTGCTTGTCCATGCTAGGGTTCAAATAATAAACTGATAAAAAAAAAAAAAAAAAAAAAAAACACTTGGTGGTCTACATCACATGAAGCTGTCCTACTGCTGCTTTTTACAAGTTGATCTTTTTAATGATGCCAGGACATCCCCACCAATTTTTAATTAGTTTTTTGCCCACATCAGCAAATTTCCAGTTCTGACCAATCAGTATTTCAAGAGTTCTGTGGTATGAAACCAACTTTCTGCGCTATATGAATGGCTTGTATTCTCCTGGTTAGGGGGAAAGGTTAGTGGGCATTGCTGACTCAGTGATATTTTTCTCACCCGCCAGACGGAAGTCTCGGGTTCGAATCCCACCAGTCCTAAGCCCGGATAAAATAGGAGGGTTGAATCAGGAAGGGCATCCGGCCTAAACCCTGTGTTGAGTTTGGTGCAGATCGGATGGTCTGCTGTGGCAACCCATTGACGGGAGCAACCGAAAGACTAACAACTGGGAGTAATGTTATCATTTAGAGCTTGTTATAAAAGCTGTTTTTTTTTCTTTTTTTTTCTGAAATAATATATGTAAACTCCTAAAAATATATGTAAATTCTTTAAAAAAGCTTTTTAAAATTAGCTATCTGGCACACCACCACTATGGTTATGGCACACCACCATTATGGGTACACAAATTCAAAGATTGTCAGATGACTGCACTATGATATTCATTAGATGTCACTTAGGGATTTTATGGCTTACTGTATGATTTTGAGTATGAGTTTAATTAATAATGCATCTAATATATTTATAGCTATGGTGTTTCTCCTCGCACTTATCTTTCAGCAATACCTGGCTGGTGTCCTTCGTTTTTTTTGTTTGTTGTTGTTGCTGTTGTTTGTTGGCCTATTCAGCTTTTTCTGCCCTCTTTCCCATTTCTCTTGCTTGCTCACTCTTGGGACTAATTATTAAGCAGCAGCGAACACATGAATTTATTTTTTTAACTAAAAGAAAAGGGACAGAAACCCCACATAGGTTTTTTTTTCTTACAACATCACTACAGCTCTTTTCTGTGTGAGCTCTTGTTGAGTTCTGGGGCACTTAGGGATCGCAGCAGCCAGAGATTTGCAGGGTGCAGTAATTGTGTCTCATTAGTTCTAACAGTAATAACGGAGAGCTATACAGGCCACGCAATTAGCAAACTGAGCCCTGAATGAAGCAGTTAATCAGTGGACAAAGGCAAAGGCTCAGCACCCGCTCAGGCCCAAAGGAACTCGGAGCATTGTCAGGGACACAAGGAATGCATGCAGAGATGCCTTCATTTAGGACAAATCAAGCTGGAGGTGGGGGTAAGAGGCAACGCGGTGGGTGGGGGCTGGGGATCCTGTTGTTTTTTTTTTGTTTTGTTTTTTTTTTCTCTTTTTTTCCACACTTAACCAAACTTCCTGCTTTTTCACGCATTTAAGAAACAACAGTACGACTAAAGCCAAAGCCTCCCTCTGGAGATGACATTGTGGAAGAGAAAGAGGCAAGAAAAAAAGTTGTTGCAGCACAAGCATGCAGTGTTTACATAAGTACACATTGCGTACAATATTTTAGCCTTAAGAAATAATGTTAGCTCCTACATGGAAAAGAACGGTTTAATATCGGATATCATTTTTGAGGAACAATGAAAAGGTTTTTTGAAAGATGTTACAGTATGTTAAGTCTGTTATTTCTGTTTTCATTCTTTGGAAAATATTTAAAGGTAAAAACCAAAATATGACTTAAATATCAAAAAGAATTGCAAACTTTGTAAAGTTGTGCCTGCTCTGAGTTTATTGATGGTCATAAATCTCCAAAAAGCCATATTGACCCATACAAATCAAAGAATTAGATGACATTTTTCAAACCAAAAATTGCATGCAGAAGATTCTTACATTAACCCAGCGTGCTTCTTACTTCTGCCATCATCAGCCTTCAGTCAAACAGATAGCAACAATCAAACGTGCCAAGTCAGGAATTTTCCCGACCTCATGTCACCTCAGTAAGGGAAGGAAAAAGAGAAAGAACAAAAAAGAAAGAAGAACAGCCGGTCTTCTATTATCTTCACCTCTTTTTCCCCTTGAGGAAGCTTCATCTTTTATCCCTACTAATCGCTGTAATAGCTGCATGAACAGAGAATAAATTAATTTCTTCTAGCCATTAAAATTAAGCAATGAATTATTGACATGTAATTAGAATGAGACGATGAAATGGATGAGTGTCGTATGGAGAGAGAGAGAGAGAGAGAGAGAGAGAATCTGACTGCTGCTGTCATCAGAACAAGTAAAGAACAACAATAAAGAAGAGCTTTTACCAAAAGCTTTTTAAACCAAATTCAGAAAATCCTATTTAATCAAACAAAACACAGACTGTACACCGTCACACAAGTAACATGTTTTCTTAATTTATTTTTTATTCAGTTGCATTTTTGATTACACAAAGGCGTACGTACATTTTGTATCACCTGTAGGAATGATATATTTTGCCTCTTTGTAAGGCTCTGCATTATAATGTGTTTTTTTTTTTTTTTTTCTGAGAGCTTCTAGATCTTATTGTGCATGTTCCTAAAACAACCCTCTCTAATATACCCGCTCTCTGTTCTAGGGTTTATGTGCGTAACTTTTGAAGGTAATTAAAACTGAGATGAACACTGGGAAAATGTTAAACTCTAGAACCCTACGGTATCTGCCGGTTCTATGGAGAACCCTTTGACAGAGGGCTTCACATACCGAACACCTAAGTGTAATAAAGTTCATTAAGGTGAGTAATTTAAGGAAAAAAAATTCTAGACAAATCTTCTTGAAAGACAATTCTCGAAGCTGTCTCATTCCTTCATTAGTGCCTTTCGCTTTTATGCATTAAAGGGATTGTTTGCATTTTTATCAAGTTTGTCTTAAATCTAGATTGAGGTACATAGAAATCTATTACAATCAGTCTTGGAGTTGAAATCTCTCAAAGTTATGGTGTATTTAGACTAAAACTTCTAAAGATTTCCATTCTTTGAATAATATCCAAAGTTCAGTTGAGACTCGTATGAAGCTGCCTTAGTCCCACTGGACCAACTCGATTTAGTCCAGTGGGACGGCTGCAGCTTCATATGAGTCTTTGGAATGGCTTTTTTCATGGAAAGAGTGTCGTGGAATTTGGCCCCCGACTATTTACATTGAGTGACAAACTTCACGACTGGTGTGCAGAGAAAGAAAACCTATAACAACCAAGACCTATTGTAATATATTTATACGCACCTCAACTGTGATTAAAGAAGACTTGAAATAGCCAGAACAACCCCTTAAAGTGAGAGATGATACAAGATGATCTGTGCTATTTTAGGAAAATAACTAACAACCAACAACTAGCAGAGTTAGTACTAATGCTCAGGAGCTGAATATTTTCCATTAACAGCACACTCTGACATCCTCTTGCTGTACACAGCAATTTTCCAACAATAACAATTATTTAAATAGCTTAAAGAATGGCATGCACTTTATCAATTTATAGTTGTTGAACTTCTCCAAAACAAGTTATTTCACTTGTGTTATAACAGCTATAAACTGTCATTCCCTTACCAGCGTGGATTTTTTTTTTCTCTCTCTTGCTCTTTTGAGCTTGTCATGTTACTGAGAAACCAGAAAGCACAAAGTTCCCTGGCCTGAAGACTTTCCCATGTCAGCAAATTTACAACAATATTCTGGCCTCCTTCCAAAAAAACAAAAAAGAAAAGGAAAAAACACGTTTCCTCCCAGAAATCTATATCACATATACATTATAATTCTACATTTCTCTTTGGCAAAAAAAAGAGCATGTTTTTGTATTGATCTTAGATTCAGATAGAGATATCAGTCCATGTCCATGTGTAAGAGTTGTCAATATAGTAATGGTTAGAAGTTAGACGTTGGCACGGTGGTGTAATGGTAAGGCACTGTTGCCTTGCACCTCCAGGGCCAAGGGTTCGATTCCCGTCTGGAGTTTGCATGTTCTCCATCTGCATGGTGGGTCTCCTTCCATGCATAGTTAATTGATGTTCCCAAATTTTCTGTAGTGTGTGTGTCCAGGGTGTCCCTCACCTTGTGCCCAAACTCTCCTTGAATAGGCTCCAGGCCTCTGTGACCCTGTGCAGCATAAGGTGTTTAGAAGATGAATACATGAATGAATTATTAGAACTAATATAATAATATTCACCTTTGATTTGATTTACAGCCAGCATTATCCAGGAGTTAGAGAAAATTGATCAACACCTTCTGACCAATCAGATTGGAGATTTCAGGAACATTAGAGTCCTAAAGTGATAATAGTTCTTTCGGGGGGGGGGACATTGTGAGCTAATCCACAGCTACTGCACAAACTCAAAGCTGAATTGTAACCGTACAATCGGAAATCAAGGTGGCAGTGATTTCATTACAGCTGTCAACTCGCAGCCAAGGTTTGTGCTCATAGATGAATTTGTGTTCCAGGACAGATTACCCAGGCATTAATTCTCTCCACCGTCTTTTCCGCCTGTACAGCTTCTCCTGCTCAGATAATCTGAGTCTGACAACCTGCTTACATTAAGCCTAAATAAACCAGTTTTAAACTCTGCTCGGCTGGCAATCCTGTTTTATTTATTACCTTATTTAAGATCGTTGGCATCTCGCCTGCCTGCCTGCCTGCCTGCCTGCCTGCTTGCCTTGGTGGATAGGTTTTAAAACAGAGAGAAGCCTTAGTAGCCTGGATTCTTTAATCAATACCTTTAGAGTGTGTGAAGAGGCATGTAGTGTCTAAAATTGCTTGTACAGACTTGCTGTGTCGCAATTAGAAATCAATTTAGGTTGTTTTGCTTGACAACCAGCGATTCAAGAAATGCCCTTGGAAACATCATTTCTCCTCCCTGATAATTGTGATCAGTGTCTTCAAAAAGGATGTTTGGAAAAAAGAGTAATATCTAATGGCACGCTGACAAGGCTATATGTACATAGAATGTTTTTGCAAGGAAATGGCATGTCCGCAAATAAGGAGAGTGGGGTACTATGAGGTTAAGGCATATAATATTCGTTCATTTAATATTAATTGGTCAGAGTCACAGGGAATCAAGAGCTGTGGATGGGATGCCAATTTATTTCCATGCACTATACACATATAACTTACCATACACATGCACTCCTAGGGGCAATTGTAAATAAGCAGTTTACCTACCAGCATGGCATTGAGAGGTGGGGGGGGGGGAATCAGAAGAGCCACCCAAGGTCATGATCAAATCAACGACCCTAGAGTTGTGTTGCATCACCCAGTTATAAATGAAATACACAGAATTATTAATATAACTAATAACTTTTTTTTATAGCCTAATACATTTCTGTACACCAAGCTCAGTATTTATACATTTTTTAAACATTAGGAATAAGATCTGCAAGTTTATGTGTATTAGAATAAGCATTTATAAATGTTTATCTCAGTATCCATTACAGGTTATGAGTCATGTGGAAGTGTGAACACTAAGTTAATGTGTTCGCAAACTAAGTAAAATTGTTAGAAACAGATCTCCCCTTTCCTGAACCTCCACCCCATTCTCTTTTGTATAGCAACATCTGTTGCCTTTTTTACTCTCCCAGCAGAATCACAGGTGAAGGTGCAGCCAGCGTCCCGCAGCATTGTTCTCGGCGCTACACGGTGACTGAAAGAGCGCTGTATCATATCTCTCCCGGCTGACGGATCTGCCTGGGTTCTCTGGTTTCAGAAAGGGGCCGTTGGAGCTGTTTCCCATCGCCTGCGCTCCCTGCCTCATTGAACAGACATATCACTGGCCTTTTGTGGTTGTCTCTGCGCTTCCGGACGCCTCCCGAACACAATACACTCGGAAGACTAGAGTTGTGTAGCCTCGGTGTTTCTGAACCGGACAGGCCCCTGGGCTTTTCCTCTTCTCAGAGACCTGGGAAGTTGTTAATGTGGCCCACATTTTTACAGCATGTCAAAATAATAGCAGTGCAAGTCTAGGATCAGGTTTCCCCGACCAGATGACATTTACCCAGATTTAAAAGGTGAAAAGTCTGTCTTAGATAAGCGCTCATGTTTTAACATTATTAAAGATTATCAAATGAAACAGAGGAAGGGGCTTTGCAAGATTTTCAACTTTTCAACTCTTTATTAGATTCGAAGGAAAATATTCATATATATATACACACACCCACCCACATATATACCAGAATAATATATGTATATATACATACATACATACGTATATACATGGATACACACACACACACACACACACACACACACACACACACACACACACACTGTCTATAGTTAGCACTGTGGCCTCGCACCTCCAGGGACGAGGATTTGATTCTTGCCTCGGGTCTGTGTAAGTGGTGTTTACCGGATACTCTGGTTTCCTCCCACAGTCCAAAGACATAATGATTAGGTTAATTGGTGTTCCCAAATTGCTCGTAGTGCATGTGTGTGTGTGTGTGTGTGTGTGTGTGTGTGTGTGTGTGTGTGTGTGTGTGTGTGTGCATTGGCACTCTGGGACAGGCTTTAGGCCTCCTGCAACCCTGTACACCGGATAAAACGCTATAAAAGATGAATAAATAAATGAATATATGTTCATACAGTGTATATGTTATTTGTGGTCATTTCTTGCACTTTTTTTATTATGCATATTTTTTGCAACACAAGATGATATAATTAGTAAGGTTAAATAAAGTTTAATAAAGTCTTGTGGTTTTGTGTGATATTTGCTTTCTTATTGGCATTATAAATGTATCACTTTGGGGTCAAACGTTGCTTTAAGTACTTTATACAGAAAAAATAATTAACTTCTCTTCGCACCGTGTTTATCTCCTTACTTTTTACAGTCACACCTTCACTTCTTTATTTCCTCACTCATCTTCAGTAGCTGCTTTCTGGGTCAGCATGTACTGGGACGTACTTCTTGGAAGCTTTTTAAGACTTCCTGAATGTTCTAATAATGTTGATTTCCTTTTAAGCACGTCAATGTGGCAGCAGGTTATATTTGTGTCTGGCCAGACTTCTGCTTTATCCAGGGAGAATGCTCTAAAAGTGATGTGTATTCCATTAGTTAATGACGCACTTTAAGAGTGCAGAAGTGTACTTTGTGGTCTAAGCAGGGATTATAAAAAGCTGCGCTTCAGCATTTCCTTAACACCCTGTGCAGCCACATGTATTGTTATCTGCAGGTGCTAATGATAATGCGGCCTCTTTAAGTACACAACTCATTTAGCCTAGTGCCAGTAAATGACTTGATTAGATTCTTTTCAAGCCGTTACCATTGTCCCGCTTATAACCATTTTGTCTGAGTCAATACGTCTGACACTTTTACAATCCTCATAGTGTTTGCTCCAATCCCGCTAAGCAAATATTGTCGATGTAGTCTCTGGAGTTAAGCACTAAGACCACCTGGTTCTTACAGCACGGTCTGCGATTAATGAAACCTACATGAGTGTCTTGTTATTCTCTGCTGGTGTGGTTCTTTCGTTTTCCGTTTAGGTTGGCATATCCACACACGAGGCGGATTCTCTCTGCAGGACAGACACGGAGGTCTGGGAGCGAACCGGACGCCGCGAGACCACACTTTCCTTAGTGATGAAGGGATAAATAGAGGGATTTTCCTTTTAATTGCAGCAGTTTGAATCAAATACTCACTCACATACTGATGTACTTGTACAGAGACCATCACAGCCATCACTATAGACACGTGCACGTACGCATGCATGCATGAACACCAGGCCAGTCAAACGTGTCTCCTGTATTTACTGAATTGCTATGTAGAGTATATACTATATGTTTTTTGATATAGAGTTGGTTCATGTTAACTGTGCATGTTAAAGACAGCTCTCTGTTCCTTGCTTGTTCCGACATTCACGCTTCATGCATACTGATGTTCTCTAAATCGTTCTTTGTAAAAACTTTGATGGAATTAGCTTCTTATCAATATTATGCAGAAAAGCATGATATGAAAACTATTTATCAAATGATAAACACTCCCTAAGCAGATCATTTTCTCCTTAATGCAGTTTCATGTGATTTAAATAAATAAATAAATATGCAAAGGAAAGAATGACTGAATGGATGAATGAATAAATTATGTAATATAGTAATTTTTTTTAAAATATTAAGTACACCCATATACAATAAATAAATAGTAAGGAATTAAGTATCCTGTAATACCCCCCCCCCCCAAAAAGAAAAAAATATATATAGTCAAAAAATATATACACTGTATATATATTGAAAATAAATTTAATATATAAATTTTATACTGTATATATATTTATATAAAATAAAATAAAATTAAAGAGTTAATAATTTTTTTTTTTTTTTTTTTTTTTTGCATTCTAAAAATGTATTTTCATCCTCGATTACAGCACACAATGTGGTGGTCACTCTTTCCTTGTGCTCCCAGAGCCTATGATCCTCGGAATATGTCTCTTTTATCAGGAAAGAAAAACACCATACATGTGATCACCTGATCATTCAGGACATTCAGGTCGTCAGCTGACTTCATTTGATTGACACATAACGTTGATGAGTCTAGACCTGAGCGACTGAAGCAACTCCAGATCATAACACTGTCTCCAGAGGCTTGTACAGTGGACATTCATGATGGGTGCGTCGCTTCATGAGCTTCCCGTTTTACCCTGATGCACACATCGCTCTGGAATAGGCTCAATCCGAACTCATCAGACCACATGACCTTTTTTTCATTGCTTCAATTCAAGTCCAATCTTTATGCTCCTTGCAAACTGAACCCATTTTTTTCTGAATAATTACACAAACAGGCGGTATCCTCATGGCCAAGCAGCTGTTTAGCTCCAATTCTGTGAGTTCTTATCACAATTTGTGTGTATGGAAATGCTCTTACTTTTACTATAAAACATAGCTCTGATATCTAATGTTGATTTTTTCCATCCAACTTCAAATCCATCCATGATTTTTTCCCATCCACATTTCTTTCACAAAGTTGACAGTTCAGGGCCTGTATTCACAAAGATTCTTAGATGTCTCTCAGAGAGCTCCTATCTTAGCCTAAAAAGTTCTAGCTGGGAGTCCTAGACTAAAAGTGATTTAGGAAACCTCTCAGAGCAACTCTCAGTAAGGAAAGTACAAAGACCTTTATATTAGTGAGGGGGTGTGGTCAACCCCGTTGCTAGGGATGAGGCATCAAATCAAGGACTGTTATTGGTTGATAAAAAATAACCTCTGACCTCTGCAATGGTCTTGTAAATGCACTCTTTGTGAACATGGAATATATGTTAATAGAATAGACAGTGAAATCATAATGTTTGTATATAATGAAATTGTATAATCATGACTACAGGCTACTTCATGCAAAGTTTCTCTTATAGGTTAAATATCTTAAGGTTAATTAAAACAGACAAATGTTGAAAATGTGTCGACTTTTGAAGCAACTAATTTCCACACAGTAGTTACTATATTTAAGTTCTTACATTTATTTACCGTACTGATTTTATTACTTGTAATCCATTTCAGATTGATGGGAGCAAAATGTCTCAGCTTTTACCAGTTTACATGATTACAGGACAGTCTGTTTAAGTTGCACTTTTGGATGGTATGTAGCCAACAATCCAAGAGAGATGGAAGGAAGTAAAACAACAAGAAAACCAAATTGGACAGAAGAGCAGAGTTTACTTTTTTTTTTTTTTTTGGATTTCCCCGCCATTTTCTCCCTAATTTAATCGTGTCCAATTCCTCCCCGTCACTAGGGGGCTCCCATATTAAGGTTACTACTACCACTCAGCCGGCAGGGCGAAGACTATCACACGTTTCCTCCGAACCATGTGACGCCAACCGACCGCATGTTTTCGAACCGCTTGCTCTCGAACCATTGGGGGCGGCGTAACACACTCGGAGGACAGCGCTATCTGCTCCTTCCGCTTGCGTGAGCTCACAGACGCCCCTGATTGGCTGTAGAGCCGTGATTAATGTGGGAGCACTAAGTACCTCTCATCCCTCCCCTTCGAGAGAGTTCGGCCAATCAGCTCTCTCTCTAGGCCTGCGGCTGTGAGATGTAACAGCGATCTCGCGATCTCCAGATGATAGGGCGAGCACTTTACCACTGCGCCACTCGGAGGCCGTACCAGAGTTTACTTTTAGCTTTACGTTCAGTGTTTGGAGAATATTTCTTCTTTCCACCATTTTGTCCTCTGCTATAGAAACTCTTAAGCCTCTTAAAAGTCCTCCTCTCTACTCTTAACAAATTTTACAAATTTTTAAAAATTAGTTTTTAGGGCTAAGATGTTTTGTGATTTTTATCTTTATTAAAATTTAGTCCTACATTTAAGAGAAAATTCTAAGAAATTGACATAATTCTAAGAATTTTCTTAGAATTTTGCCACTAGGAGCAACTTTTAGGTTTAAAACTCTTTGTGAATACGGGACCAGATTTTTAATAATGTGTTAAAGGGTTCTTAACCCAGTTCCAGTCATTTTAGGTCTTCTTAGTTTTTTTTTTTTTTGCTTAATCCAACTCAATAATTGAACCCTTCTGAAATTGAGAAATAATGTTTTCCCAGACAGTGTAGTTTACAATCTTAGTCAGTACAAATAAATAAAATGAATAACAATAAATAAATGATGAAATGATATACAGCATATACTGTACTCAACATGGCCTTGACCAGACATCGTAAGTTTAACATACAGGATATTTTGCTCAGACACTTAACATAGCAACTTGCCATCTTATGTATTCCTAACTATAAGCCTGCATAATTGACTTTTTCTTGTAGGCTAGAATTCTTTTCCTTTCTCCACAGAGGATGGTGTGATTATAAAGAGCACCGTTAGTAGTCTTCATGCTCCTTCCAGTGTCTTGTACCTTCCCAGTGCTGTCACTCAGTGCTCACATGCTGGGAGAGCAAGCTGAGCAATTCCACCCTACCAAATGGCTAGGAATCAGCTGATTTTTTATTTTTAATGTTGTATTAGAGGCAAATTAAAAAGAGGTTGAGTGATCTTCAAAATCTGCCTCCATGCTCTGTAAAGCCATGAGAAGTACAGTCAAGAAGAACTGGCATGTGAGGCACAATGTCCAGCTATTTATGGCTCAATTAGAAAGTTCTTGCGCAATGTGTGTGTGTGTGTGAGAGAGAGAGCCAGAGAAAGTGTGTGTGTGTGTGTGTGTGTGTTGGAGCATGTAAGGGAGTGGTGTTATGTGTCAGGGGAAAGACCAAAATTGCTGATCTTGGCACGTCAGCTTGGCTTTTCTTCCCCCCGTATTTTTCTCCACCATAAGGAGGTAAAGAGGTTTGTAAAGAGGTATCTGATAGAGAAGCCTTGTGTTGTAGGGCTTAACTAGATAATATCCACTTCAGGATTCTTCATATACCTTTGTACCTCATTGTCACAGCTTGTACTCGCTCTTTCATCAGGAGGATGTTGAGGATCAAAGGATTTTGCATACACTTTTTCGTCCCTCTTTGTACAGTAGTGGCCAAAAGTATTAAGACAACATATGCCATGTATTAAAGTTCGCCCTGTGCACCAAACAGAGGATGTCACTAATTAGGTTACAAATTAAAGAGTTACAATCAGCTGGTTTAGTGAATGGATGGAACAAATATTGTATGTGGCAAAACCTAAAATTCGACAACTAGGAAACTCTTAAAGGGAATTTGAGAAGTTCTGCGGCAAATTTCCGTACATGATCTTCAGGAAGCAATCAGGCATGGATATAGCGAGTCACCCCAAGTGACTGCAGACGTCTTTTTGACTCTAATCCCAGTCGGATCCTGTGGAAGACAAATAACTAGATAATAAATATTGATTGCTGTATAGCTATTTCATTATACAAAATTAATTATTCTTATTAAGTTCATTGTTTTTAAAAAAGTGTCATTAAAACATTGAAGTTTGCTTTTGTCTCAGTACTTTTGGACACCACTTTATGTACAGCAGGTTCATGTTAAACTCTTTAAATAGAAATACATACATTTATGGACAAAAATGATCATAGTAACTTATTTACAATAAAACAATATGTAAAAGCTACCTAAATCCACAATCCTTTTTTCTTTTAGCTTGTATGTCAGATGACTATTGAATTGACTGAAATTTAATCTAATTGAAACTGTTCCTTTAAAGCTCCAAGATCTTTAAAGACTGCCACAAAGGCAAGGTTAGAAATATACCTAGATAAAACTTTCAAATTATTATTTTTTTTCTTCTAAAATGGCAAAAATACTACTTTTGGATCAAATTCTGATATATTTTTTAAACATCATTGACTATTCTGCTTTTCCATAATTAAGCAAGAGAGATAATCATAGAACACAATTTATAGAAAAGGTAGACTTTAAAATACAAAACTGTACCAAATTGGGTGGTGGGGTAATTGGCCTTGCACCTCCAGGGTTCGGGTTCGATTCCCACCTCGGGTCTGTGTGGAGTTTGCATGTTCTCCTTGTGCTTCGGTACTCCGGTTTCCTCCCACAGTCCAAAGACAGACATATAAGTTAACTGGTGTTCCCAAATTACCCATGTGCTTGTGTGTGATGGATTGGCACCCGCCTCATGCCCTAAGTCTCCTGGGATAGGCTCCAAGCCTCACGCGATCCTTAATACAAGATAAGCAGTAAAGAAGATGAATGAATGAATGCACCAAATGCGAAGCTAAAACCGAAGCTATATTTTTAAAAATCATCATAAGATGTGCTGCTGTATTGCACAACCCCTTCGCTAGTTACAGTTTAGCTTCCAGTATAGTATTAGTGTTTTACAGACACTTAATATAAAGTGCGGCGTGTCTGCTTTGGGAGTCCTTGCAGATAAGCCGTTACTATAGAAACTCTAATGTGTGTATTAAAATAAGCAGATGAATATAAACCTGTGCTTTGAGTTATAGCCCAGGTTTATATTCCGCCAGAGCTGCTGTTGGAGAAAATTAATCAACACCTTCTAACTAATCTACATGTTTTGTCAAGTCAAGCCGAACCGAAACTCGGTACGTTAAAGGGTGTAGATTTAATTGTGTTTTCCTGATAGTGTGCATTTGTTTCACTGCCTGTGTTTAGGAGTGAGACAATATGTGAAAATCTCATTAATTAGAGAAACGCTGGCTTGTGGAACACATGGTGCATCTGGCAAATGAAGAAATGTGTGTGTTTTAGAAAGAGCAAGAAAGACATAGAAAGAGAGAGAGAGAGAGAGTGAGAGAGAGAGAGAGAGAGAGAGATGAGAGTCTCTGATGCACCGACCCATTTGTGCTTACCGAGTCTGACAGAGTGAAGAACATCAGCCTCTATTGACAATCAGTGTTGTCGAGAACGAACAGGGAAGGAAGAAAAAAAGTTGTGTACAAGCGACATGTCCATTTGCACTTTGATCAATTTTTCAGATTTCCCGCTTTCATGTTACGTCTTAATTTTGCATGCATGCAAAAAAAAAAAAACTATTTCAGAGAACTCCGGTGCAATCTCGGTGCAGCAGGTTAAAAATTAATGAGCTTGTCAATGCGGGAGCATTATGTTACTTTTTAACTGCACACCTCGTTAAATATTCAATCTCGGTGAAGCAAACACCAGATTCCCGTACCTTTAGTCATGCTTCCCTGTCTTGTCTCAGCTTGTGTATGTGCGTGTGTGTGTGTGTGTGTGTGTGTGTGTGTGTGTGTGTGTGTTATATCTATTTCTCTGCCTTGTTTATTTGTATACCAAAAACTTTCAGCATAATTGGAATTTCTGCCGATGATTTACAGCCAGAGCTATGCACGGCTCCACGGCAGCTCAGGAACGCTGTTTGTTATTCGTGCAATTGTCTCACAGCAGGAGGAAGAGATCCCTATTAGAAACCTAATTTAATGTGTATCTACCTAACCAATTAGGGCTGATGACAGAGCCTTCAAATAGTGCACCAGAGGGAGCGAGTCCTTTTGACTCTCTATTTGGCCAAATGAATGAGAGAACAGAGAAAATGTCTATTTAATGGTTCATGGGTATTTAGGAGTCAAAATCTCTTTAAAAAATGGATTTTGGTAGACATGAAAAGGAAAGAGAGGAATGACTCCTGTGGTGTGTGAATGTGTGTGTGAAATGAACGTGTACTTGGCCTGACTTACTTATTGCCTGATTGGACTCACCTTTTTTTTTTCATGGTTAATGTTTAAATATCTTATCATACACTGTAAACCCAATTAAGTTGGCAAAACTCAAAAAATTTGAGTAAATTTGATTTTAAAATCCCAATTTTAAATTAACAGAACTATCAATTTTTGAGTTTGTTGAACTTGCTGCAACTTAAATAAATTGTTGCTGCAGTTGTCAGGAATTGAACCCGGGTTTTTTGCATGGCAGGCGAAACACCTACCGCTGAGCCAGCGGTGCTCTATAGATTTTAAGTTGGTGGAACTTTAAGGTGACAGTTACTTAAAATATCAAATTTGTTCAGCTAACTTGAAAAGTGTCATTTCTACAAACTCAAATACCAAAAAGTTCTGAATACTCAAAAAGGTCTATTAATTTGACCTAATTGCAATTATTTAAGTTAACAGTACTCAGTGTGTTTAATTACTTTGAGCATTAGGGTTTACAGTGCATGTTGAATTGTTTGTTGTTATATCTTACCATTTATATTGAAGGAAGTTTTTCTGAGCAAATTTCTTCAGTCTGTCATGTACACTTCTTTGCCAATTGTAAAAAAAAAAAGTCACCATTTTAGAGGGGTCAGTTTATTGCTCTGCATCAAGCAAAGATAACAACTAAGGAGAGTTGAAATTACTGGAAATGAGTTAAGAATCCTGAACTTTGTGGAAGAAAAATGTAAAAATAAAAAAAAAGATAACAAAAAATTTAAATAATGAATTTTAATTTAAATTTTAAAAAGTTGCATGTAAAAAAAAACAATAAAAACCATAACTATGTTTAATAGTGAAAGGAAGAGCATTTTCCTACACACACAATGTGATGAGAACTCTGTGGGTATAAGAAAATGACTAGTTAGTAAGACTCATCAGAGAAAAAAGATTCAGTTTGCTAGAGAGCACAAAGATTTGACTTTGAAACAAAAGGTCATGTGGTGTTATGATCTTGGGTTGCTTTAGTTGCTCAGATCTATAGTTGCTTCATTTTATTTCCACATAACATTACTGATCTAGACTCAGTAATGTTATGTGGAAATAAAATGAAGTCAGCTGAAGACCTGAATGTACTGAATGACCAGGTTATCATATCAAAGTTAACTTTTTTGATGTAACGAGTATTTTACTGCGTATTTTACAAGCCCCTCCCCCCCACCCCGCCCTCGCTAACCCGCCCCTCTCTATTATTCCCGCTGTTAGTAGTTAACAGATTATGAGCCAAACTTCGCTGAATGATGATGGTAGAATAATTATAAAGGTCTTGACTAAAACAACATGCATGAGGAATCACAGAGGAGTTTTCATTTCCTGCAATGGAAAAGTACTCGAACTAGTTACTTTTATCAGAGTAGAGTAACGCAGTAATGTAACTGATTACGTTTTAATGACAGTAATTTTGTAATGTAATTAGTTACTTTAAAAAGTAACACGCTCCAACGCTGGCTGTAATTAAAGTGAAAGGTGACTAAATAAAATCTTTAAGTCTTTGACTTTTTATTATTATTTTTTTTTGTACATTTGTCTGTCTCTCTGTATGCATGTACGTATGTATGTACCCTTGCATGCATTTGATTATGCATCCGTTGCACTTGAGCATAAGCTGTTTTACTGTATGTTAAATCCATCATATGTGAGTGACTGAACTTTCTCTTTTGCATTAGCACTAGCACTACGATAATCTCTAGTTGCGCACGAATGCTTTCACTCACATGCCTTGACCTTTAGAGCTCCCCATGAGGCGGTCCTGCTGACAGATCAGCGGTCAGTGGACGGTTTAATGCAGCATGTCCGTTTGACGTGTGGCTCTAAAAGGCAGAAGTCTTTGTCAGCGGGCTCGGATCACCACACTCAGACTTCTCTCTGCGCCCTCATGCTTCTCTCATGCGTTCCTTCACGTTTTGATTACCCTGCATATGAAAGCGGGGAACAATGTGGATGTATATTTATGTATGCAGAGGAACTCGGTGAAGCTATATATAGTGCAAAGCTGAAAACGAACAATGGATGCATATATCTGGAGAGTCAGGTGACTGTACACGAGTTGACAGTATTTGTTTGTTGCGAGAGTGGTATATCCATAACCATGATATACAGTATAAATGGCAACTGGAGTCCTTTTGTGGAAAATCTAAAATCATTTTAATCTATTTAGTTAAAGGTTTTTTTTTTTTTTTCTTTAGTTGCCCAGATATGTTCACCAATTCTATTCGTTTGCCAAAACGAACATATTTTACACTATGCCACCTTCTAAGGCAGACAACAGACAGGTATCTAATATTCGTTTTTTTGCGCTATTTTGTGTTATTTTATTATATGCATGCATGTCCGTTCTTACACAGTCCCATTAACATAGAGTCTTCTACTGAGTCTAATGCAAAAAAATGTAGAAATCCAGTTCTGACTGAATGGATGGAAATGTGAATCACAGTACTAACATAGTCACGGACTGAGAAAGCAGAAAGCAGGAGTCTTGGTCACTCACTGACTCAAGGGGTGTGGATCAGGTTCAGCATACGGACAATTGTAAATATTTAATGATGAAGAAAAAAAAAATCACAGATACCATATCATGGAATAAAACAGTAAAAACTCTGATCTGCTGCTTGAAAGGAAAGAGATTCTTATTCATCACTGAATAAGTTGAGAGGAAACTGCATACATGAATGCATACTCCGGGAAGTGCATGTGATAGTGAATCATTCATCTTAATTTTTCCGAATCATTAGCAAACGAGACAACGGATGTTCAAGTCAGACTTTTTCAAATAACAGAACACAGTTATGAGAGTAAAAACTCCCATTATGTCTCTATATAATCCTCTGCTACACTAATGCATTCATCCCAGTGTTTCACCAGTGCTTGGACACCATCAAGGTTGAACGATTTCTCAGTATGCTGGAGCCATGATGAGTAGCTAAATGTACCTTGTTACTTTAATTGTTTATTCAAGTCAAACTGGGACGTTTGATTGCGCAGAACAGTTATAAGAGGAAAGCCTGCTTCATGTCTGAAACGCTGGCCTCCCAGGAACTCCTTTAATGGCTCAGACATGTGGAAATGGCTTGGAGTAAGGTCAGGTCTGTATGGGGGTGTGGAAATAACTCCCAGCCGAGTTCCTGTGACGTGCAAGTGGTGTTTGTGAATGATGGTGCGTACAGTTCACACAGACAGATGCATCAGTTCCTCAATTTGGCGCAAGTCGATTTTCAAGGATCCGCTCTTTATACATCTTTCTTTAAAATCTTTGCACCAGTCAGATGTTTTACTGCAGCAAAGAGTCTCATCACCTTACTGTGCTTGAAGTCTTCTGTAAATGTCAATCTTCATTCACAATAAATTTCTTCACAAGTCCCAGTTTGAACACCCTATGTGGACACATCTGTCCTTTGTAAAAAAAAAAAATGCAGTGGTATGCCTAAGGAGGAGAACCAGTGAAATGGCTAAGGGGCAAGTAGAGTTGAGTGCAAAAGTTTACACCCTCACCACCACGAGATTTTGAGTGTAGGTAAAAAAATATTTTACAATCAATCTACAAAATAATCATAATAATAATAATAATAATAATAATAATAATAATAATAATAATAATAAAAAGTAAAGTAAGAATATCCAAAATAACAGGCAAGAGTAACAAATAAATGGTTTAAATTAAAAACCAAAAGCATTAAGCTGAAGACCATCTCATTTAAAGATAATCTAGTGTAGCAGTGGCTCATAGAATAGGACTGTGATTGTAGTTAGAAATTGAAGTCATAAAAACAAATCATTACAAACTTTCCTTTATACAAATTAATTTCACATCTTCTTTATTTCCCCTAAGGGTTTGCATACCTTTGTACTTGACTGTACCTGATTCTGCAACTCTGTAAGAGTTAAGCAGGGTTTTGGAGGGGGACTTCCAGAGTTTTCTCTAATGGAGAGTGTTCTTTGTTACCTGTCGTGCATCTGGTTGACCCGGTCAGTTTACTCTAAGGAGAAAAGAAAGAGAGAGAGAGAGAGAGAGGACAGAGAGAGAAGAGGAAGAAAGTGAGCAAAGCATCCATCTGTAACAGGAATCTGGATCCAGCTTGGAAGATTAAAGTGGCTTCCTATCTTGGCGGAGCCGACACTTTGGGAAATCCAGATCGTTCCTCTGTGCTAATGTTTCCTGTGCCGGATCAAGTGGGGGTTCCATATCTGATCGGCTCTTCACTGGAACGTGAATCGACGGAATGCAAAAGGGGGGAGAGAGAGAGAGAGAGAGAGAGAGAGAGAGAGAGAGAGAGAGAGAGAGACAGAGAGAGAGAGAGAGACAGGGGGTCTTTGAAATGGGCTGATGCACCATTAGCAATTCTAAACATCTCTTTTTTCACTACAAGCTTTTTTCTTAAAGCTTACCTTTCAGAAACGGTCAATCCTGTGTGTGTGTGTGTGTGTGTGTGTGTGTGTGTGTGTGTGTGTGTGTGTGTGTGTGTGTGTGTGTGTTTTGTGTTATAGTAAAGTGAAGGTTATTGGACTGTTGTTGTCATATTGATGAAGTTTCAGCACTCGTCTGAGGGGATTTATAAGTCGATGAATGGTGAAATGTCTTCAAGGTTATACTACAAGTCTGTAGTCTATAAGTGTGTGTGAGTTATTTTGGTAGTTTGTACATTAAGGATCCATAAGTTCAGTAAAGAATACAGGGTGGACCATACATTTCCATACATAAGAAAAAAAACATGATGTTTATTAAAAAAATGATTCATATAATATACTCTACATGGTTATTATTGTTTTGAAAATACATTGTATTATGTTTCACCCACTGTTGATGAACACGCATTAGCACATCTGAAGATATTGAATGGTGATGTTGGTGATCATCAGTATGATTTCAATTTGTTGCTCTTTTGTCAAATGCATAAAATACATTAAAAAAAAGCCTGTTAAAATATTTTACTTTTAACATATTTAAAATATATATATATAATTTTTTCTATTTATGCGAACACCCTGTATAATATGACAGTATTGTGCACAAATTTGCCAGTATGAACAATTTTCCATTTATTACAAAATGCCATGTACTGTATATGTCTGATTTGTGGGTGGTTTCTGTTATCATTTACATTATAGCAGCTATAAACAGTCATTTCCTCATCATCCATCTTATTTCCTCTGTCTTGAAGATAATAATAGAAAGAAATGCAGCATTGCACGGGGTTAATTTTAATACATTTCATAAACAAAGCTGGCTGATCTGAAAGATCTCTTATTTACACTTAGTTTTCTGGGTTCATTGGATTTGCAGTTGGTACAGTATCTTGTATAGGCATCTTTATAGTAATGTACGTAATAAACATTATGTGCATTCATACAAATAAACATTTTCCACTGCAATAGCTAAATGAACGTTGTTACTTAATTAGCAAGGTTTGTTCAAGTCAAACTGGGACTTTTGATGGTGCAGAACACAGTTATAAGAGTAAAGCTTGCTTCGTGTCTGAAACGCTGGCCTCCCAGGAACTCCCAAACGTGTGGAAAGACTGTACGGGAGATGCGGCAATAATTCCCAGTCGAGTTCCTGAATGACTGTGTGTGCAGTTTCTCTTCTGCAAGCTATGTAATAGTGACAAATGTAATATTGTGGAGCTTCTGTAAAACAGTTTAGTACTTTGTATCACAATCACTCCCTCACCATTCTCTCATAATAATAATAATAATAATAATAATAATAATAATAATAATAATAATAGGAAAAGAACTGTGAAAGTACTAACTTGTCTATCTAAAAACTTTCCTTGTGTTGAAAAAACCTCAAGTTACAGTTTTTCCAGTGACTGGTTACAAAGAGCTTATATTAAAGCTTCCTCCCTGATAATGTTAAGTAAACATTTCGACATTTTGATATGATAAAAGAACAATACAAATATGTCGATTATCAGTATTGGCTAGTCTAACCCAACCAGTCTCTTTGGATTTGATGTCACTATAGAAATGATAATATCTTCGAATGAGCACATTAACAGAAATCTATTCAACAGCCAATGAGAATTGAGAGCACCGTGATATAAATCACAGAGTTAGTTTGCTAAGAAAACTTCAGTGGAAAGTCTAACTGTTATTTTTTAATATATCCAGAATTAGCTGCGCCTCAAACCAAAACAAATATGTGACAAAACCAGGAAAGCAGAAAGCCAAATGAATACAGGACTGACCTTTAAGACTTTTTTTTTTTACACTCTGACTTTTAAGGTTAAGCCTCGGCCCCTCCAACCGTCTAAATACTACTCTTATTACATCTCTATTCAGGTCTCCTGCTTTTCTATCCAGCACGTCGTGAGTGTTAGAGAGATCCCCGCTAGAGATCTATTCACGTCTCTAACCTCCCATTACACCAGTCCATAAATAGCATAACAAATCACAACAAGGTGCTGTCTGAGTCGTGTGTGTGTGTGTGTGTGTGTGTGTGTGTGTGTGTGTGTGTGTGTGTGTGTGTGTGTGTGTGTGTGTGTGTGTGTGTGGTGTATATGACAGATGGGAACCAACTTCACCCTTTAGTGTGCGTGTGGGAAATTGAATTCCCCCCACCTGATTACCATGGTGACCTTTAACCCCCGGGTCACCCACACACACACTGGGTCTCATGCACTGATTTCTCTATTCAGCAGTTAAAAACATTGTCTTGCTTAACATTCATAAGATCGGAGCAGCTATTGAAACAGGAAACAGGACAACAGATGTGATGCAGCAGACAACATTGCATGACTTTTATTTTTTATTTTAATTTTTTTGTAATAATAATCTTTGACAGGAATGTGTGCACAGTCGTGAGCTCCGGGCGTATCTCTGGACTGAAACAGGTGGGTCACTCCCATCAGCAGCACACTTACCTCGGGCTACACACACACAGCTCGGGAAAAGAATTTACAAAGGCTGATTATTTCCAGAAGGAACACGAGGGTCTAAGATAATTGAATAGTGTGTCATCCAAACTCCACTAAATAAAATCACTTTTTGGGTTGATTTACGCAGAACTATCAAGAACTGTCAAGCGTGACGTTTATTACATCCTGTTACCATAAAATGTGAAACTGTTTTCAGGATATATGGCGGCTTCGAAGCAAACAAGGTTGGACGTGAAGTTGCATAAAAAAAAAAAGCGCTTCTTATTCCTTTTGTCTAGAAATATTTAAAAAGTGCTTTAACAAGGAGGCGACAACTAAAATTATAACCGAATAAAATAAATCTGTTATGAAACGTTATCATTTAATTTGTATGAATGGGTAAGAGTCGAAACTGGATACTGGACAAATTCAAATGAATTTGTCATGCAAACACAGAATTTAGCAATATCAGATGGACGAGAGTGCTGTTGTGCTGAATATCAGCATGGCTGATAGACCCCAACTGGTGCTGTTTTGCTGAATGATAGTTAGCGACTAACAGTTAGAGACCAATAGTTGTAAATTCTTATGAGTACTATGTAGCTAAAATGTGAGGAGAATATACTATGGACATGGTGGACAGTCCTGTAAATATCTTTATAAGCTTCTGTTTATGTCTCTTCTTTACTTATCCTGCTTTCGAATAGCCTGAGCTTACTAACTGTTCTGGGGTTGAATCCCAAATAGCATAAAATGTAAAGCTGGTGCACTCAGTAGGATCTACAATCCCTTGTTCCACACACCAAGTAGTGCCGTTGTTCAGAACACATGTGAAGCAGAGTCGCAGTGCTGTTATACTCTATATCAGCACTCATCGGATGCCTCTTATCCACTCAAATCACTCGGTCAAGACTAACTATTGCATAATTTTCTAAGAGATGAGGTTCAATCGAGCTGTAATTTTGTACTGTGTATATACTGAAAAGATTACACAGATACTCACAATACATATATGAGCGTGGTATATAACTATGGTAACTATAAACAATGATCTAATCAATATGAAAGTATTTCACAGATTAGCTAGTTGTAAGTGCACTCATTGATCATACTGTAATCAATATACAGTATAATATTGGTTTTGCAATGTTGCTTCAAATTTGAGAAAAATAAAGTGAAATACTTAAGTCAAACCCATATGAAGTAAAAATAACACAATATAGAGTGCCCGATGTTTATCTAGTTTATTTGATTAACTCCAGACAACTTTTATTGGTTTTATTGGTTAGCATAGTCGCCTTACACCTCCAGGGTCTGGGTTTGATTCCTGCCTTGGGGTCCGTGGTTGCTTTCCTCCCACAGTCCAAAGGCATGCAGATTAGTCTAAGTGGCGTTCCCAAATTGCCCGCAGCGTGTGAATGTTGTCTGTGAATTCCCATTTTACACAGTCGTAAATTGGGAATAAATCCACTGGTCACCACTGGCCTCCATGGTCCTTAGTTGGACTACAGAGGTTCATAGATGGATGGATGGATGGATGGATGGATGGATGGATGGATGGATGGATGGAGAGCTTTATATGACAACATAGGCTGAAGTGCATGATTTTATTTATTAAAGAATGACACATTTATAGTTAGATTTAACGAAACTTGATTTACACATCCATAAAACAAGTTTATTAATTTTGTTGTAGATGCTATATACTGTTTTTCCCTCAACACATTTTTTAGATGCAGCTTGTTACCAAGAAACCCCAAAGGGCTTCATCTATCCATTAAATATCTATAGCTCGTATTCTGTATAAGGTCACAGGAGCGTTGGAGCTTATCCAAGGGAATCCAGGACAGAAGATGGAATGCCAAACCATTTGCAGTGCACAAGAACACACCCAGTCATACACTATGAGCAATTTGGAAACACCAATCAAAATGTACAGTACCTTGGATAGAAACCCACCAACCACCAGGACAGCATGCAAACACTCAGCCCGGAGGTGAGATTCTACTCCTGGAGGTGTGAGGTGACAGCGCTATCCATTAAGCCACTGAGCCACCAGTATGGGCTTCATTCTACTCATTAATAGTGTGACAATTGGTTAACGCAGGTGCTAATTATTCAGCTTAATTAGTTATTTTACACATTTTAAACATGTACAAGTAATCAAGTGTTAACTCAATTGTTAACATTCTTAAGATGTGTTGATGCCAAAGTTTATAATAGAATCTAATGAAACCTTAATCTATCATTGTATTTAAAAGAAAAAAAAAATAAATAGGAGAAACATATCAAATATTTTCATCACATTTATGAAAATAAATAATGAAATAAAAATATATTTGATCATATGAGTATTTCCACTGAGTCATTACCATTCAAATATATTTTTTTCCAGTCAAAACATGTCAGAAAGTGGTAACAGCTTTGTGCTGCCCTGGGGTCATACACACCGTCACACTTGGCAGTCGAGGCCTGCAGGACCGGAGGGTGAACAGTGATTGCAGGTGCCAGTGGGAGGAGAAGGACGAGGACGAGGGTGTTGTCAGTGTCAGGATCGCGATGCATCGCAGCTCGTTAATTCTGCAGATGGACACGACTGACTCATGCTGTGGTCAACTCGACTCACTGCTGTCTCACTGCCATGTCTCTCTCTGATACAGACAGACAGACTCAGAGAGAGGAAGAGTGGACAGACAGACAGGTGGACACAGGCTGATATCGCCTGCAGCCATGAGGAACCCCACAGGCTGTCCGAGCCAACATGGCTGCAGGCGAAGAGGCGAGTTGAGCAGAGTGAGCTCACAAAGCTCAGAGCAGAGGAAACCTACACACACACACACACACACACACACACACACACACACACACACACACACACACACACACACACACTTTCACTGACACCCATCTTTGCCATCTCACTTTCTCTCTATAAAATTTTTCAACATTTTCTGTCTCATAGCTCACCTCTCTCTCTCTCTCTCTCTCTCTCTCTCTCTCTCTCTCTCTTTCTCCTAACACATTGCACATTTTTGCTTCACACAACTAAAAAAACTTCAGTAGCTGTAATTTGGGTGGAATAATAATTAAAGTAAGTGGAAGAGGCTAAAAGTGTATTTGAGCAATTACGGAGGAGCCAGGGAGACTCATCTCCGCCTCCACCCAAGGAAGCGCACACATTTTTACACACGAATGCACACACAAACACACACACACACACACACAGAGCGACGGCAGCCACCCAGTTGCTATAATTTACCAAGATCGCACCATGCAAAACAGGAAAAACTAAATTAACACCAGTCATCCAAATGCACGTCGTTTCCACTCGGCTGGAGCTGCCGTGTAGCCCGAGGGCAAGACAGGATCTGTCTATCCTGGTGTGGAACTTGGTGGGATTCGTAATTCCCACTTAACCCCTTCAGACATGATTGTTTTAAAGCAGGAACAAATGATAATCATTCTTGGAAATCATTTATTTCACTCTTAACAGTATTTTTCATTTATAAAATTGTTCATATAAAAAAGAAATATAGAAAAGTTATAGGTCATGTTTTTTTTTTTTTTAATAATTTTTGTTGTACTCAAAATATTTATTTTTGACTCTGTCTAGTACAGTCTTATTTGGTTTCCAACCACAGTCCAAAGACATGCAGATTAGGCTAATTGTCATCCCCAAATTGCCTGTAGTGGGTGAGTGAGTGCGTTAGTGTGTGTGCTTGTACCCTGCCTAGTGTCCTGAGTCCCTGAGGATAGGCTCCAGGCTTCCTGTGACCCTGTGCAGGATCTTAAGTGGTATAGAGAATGAGTGAGTGACTATTTTATATGGATTAATTAGTGCTCACGGATGATTGACCATCACAAATGCAGTCAAATCATGCATAAACATCCATCCACCCATCCCTTGTCTATACTGCTTATCCGGTGTAGAGCCACGGTGAGCCTGGAGCCTATCTCAGGGAACTCGGGGCACAAGGTGGAGTAGGGTAAAGCCTAAATGCAGTGTCAAATCTATACAGGGAACAAGTCTACACACTCAAACACTATGGGCAAAAGCCTTCGGACTGTGCGGGACACTGGAATACCCAGAGGCAACCCAGTAAGCATGGGGAGAACATGCACATTCGACTTGCCAACCTTCACTCCAAGGCGACAGTGCTACCCGTTAAGCCCCCCTGTAACAGTCGTTAAACAAAGGAAGAGAATGTTAGTCAGCATTGTCCTTTTTGTTGGGGACACAAACACAATGAATGACATGCTCATAAACTCACTTCTTTCCATTGGTGTGCATTTAGGTTGTGCTAGTTAGTGTGTGATGCAATGTCTTGTCAAATTTAATTAGTGACCTCTTTTTTTTTTTTTAGGATAGTCAAGTTAGGATTCCTGGAAACAAAGCGGAGACCTAGCATTTAGTTGTCTCTTCCACCCTGAGTACAGTATATCATTATGGCAGTTAGGACTATAAATCTGGAATCAACAGTAAATCTTTAAGTAATGCAGTACTGGCTGGTTAGGACTGTCAACTCGCACCTCCAGAGTCTGGGTTAAATTCCCGCCTCGGGTCTCTGTGCATGGACGTTGCATGCTCTCCCCGTGCTTGGTGGATTTCCTCCGGGTCATGCAAATTGGTCCAGTTGGCATTTGCATAGTGTATTAGTGTGTTTGTGTGAATGTTGACTGGAGGTCCTATCCTGGTTGTAAAGATGGGAATAAATACAATGGTCATCATTGGCCTCCACGGTCCCAGGTTGAACTACAGAGGTTGATAGATGAATGGGTGGAATTTAATATTGTGTTAAAATTGATTCAAGTTCTGTGGAAGCAGAGTGTGGGTGGGTTGAACAGTTAAATGTGACAAACATAGCTTGGTGCTCCTTCACTTTGAAACAGGTGAAGGTTAAATACAAAAATCAGCCCTGCTGTTTAAGACAGTCAACATGGCATTTAGTGTAAGTTATTTGCAATCATGAACAATGGCCTCATTAATTTTATTTATTACATATAAAAAGCAAAAAAAAGACATGGCTGAGTGGTTAATGTAGACTTATCCAGGAGCTGAATCACTTGTTAATGGTCTGTGGGGTTTTCATAACCTTCCAAAATCCTCTACCACTACCTTTGTAATTAGTTTCACCGATATAAGATGATGCTTTCCATCTCTCCCAGACTGGCTGAATCTCTGCAGCCTCAGATTCTGCTGTATGCTGTAACGATGTCGTCTGCAGTTTTGGCCCATCCACCTCCGGTTTGAATGCTTTGAAATGATTTCTGCTCATCATGATTATTATAAAGAGTGCCTATTTCAGTTACCGTAGCCTTGCTGTCAGCTTGAACCAGTCTGGCTCTTCTCCTTTGACCTCCCTAATCAAAAATACCCCTGAATTTCGACTCACTGCATTTTTTCTTCCGTGTAAAGTCTGGAGACTGTTGAGGGAGAAAAATCCCTGGAGATTAGTAGTAACAGAAACTGGCAACCCAGGGTAAAAGATACTGGGATCACATTCTTCCACGTTTTTATGTTTACTATGAATGAACGTTAACTGATGCTCTTGAACTGTATCTGCATCATTTCATGCAGTTTGATTATGACTCATGATTGTAAGGCTAGAGGTTGAGATCCAGAAAAAAGATCTTGAAGCGAGTGAAGCTTGTTAGTTAGTTAGTTGGTATCTATTTAAATAAAACTGTACATTGGTCAAAACTCACACTTTCAATTATATTTTTACATTTCATACATTGGAGGATGAAAACCAGTCTGTCTGTATGTCTGTCTGTCTGTATGTCCAGCCAGATTTTGTCACAGTGTCATACAAAACTGGCTGGACAGAATTAAATGAAACTTTGCCAATCCTTCGATATCTAAATGAAGTTGAACCTGCACCATAAATGAACTCAAAATGTTAAATAGAAGGGAAGTTATGAACATTTCCCCCCCCCCCAGATTATGTCACAGCATGTAACACGTTATCAGACAAATACAGTCTGAGTCTGTTTGGTCTTTTAAATCTATTGCAGTGCATAACGTGTATGGAAGTCACATGACAAAGGAACGAACGACTCTCGGACTAGAAGATTCAGGAGAAGAACCGCTCAGTTCTGTTTCCTGTGTAATGCACTGCATAGCGTTTATGGGAGTCACTTTACAAAAGAACGAACCAGAATCGGACCAGAAGACTCGAGGGGTAACTACTCATTTCTGTTTCCTGTACATAACCTACGGATATTTTGCAATGTTTTGCGCATGCAAGCCCAGTAAAAAATGAACGAATCACTCTCTGACTCGTTCAAAGAGAATGAATCGTCATGAACGACCCATCGCTAGTATGTGGCAGACACAGAAATGACAGTAATGAACCTACAAGCTGGCAAAATCCTCAATAAACACACACACGCGAAAAATACTCCAAAAATGAAACTATGAAAACTGAACTTTACGCCATAAATAAAATCAAAATGTCGAGTAGAAGAGAAGTTATGGGCAGTTATGTGCCAGATGCTGATCAGCTTATATTTAGCTTAAACTTTTTAACTATTTCTACAAACTCCTTACGCGTTAATGACGGGTACTTACGCTAGCATTTAATCCAAGCCAGAACTCAGTGGTTGGAGTGTAGTTACAATTTTAATCAAGAAAACTCTGAATACGGGAGAAAAGAAGGACAACGATTAAAATATTCAATCTAGTTTCATCAGTTGAACTTTAGCACTAGAAGTAGAGTCACTCAGACATTCATACATGTTGTAGCTGCTTCCTATGTTTGTTGTGTGACATTATACATGACTTCCTTTTCCGTTTCCATATGCATGCTGTTCTAACAGTGATCCCAAGCCATTTTACAGGTTTAATCTGTATGAACAGGATTTCTGTGGATTAAACATATTTGAACGTAAACAACGCTGTAAGGCTGGGTAATAACTGCTTGAGCTCAGGACTCTAAATATAGTCCTTATGATTATCCATAGGAGTGCGGAGCGGATGGCTGCCCGCAGATTGATGGCATATGGCAGTCTTCCACAGACACCCGTTTTTAGTGTGCTAATCTCTGCCTCGGCCCTTTTGTTCAATCGCTGTGTTGACTCGCAAAACAAACGCAGGCAACTCCAGCGCCGATCCGAGGTGCATTTAAACCCATTTCTATGGCAACTGTCCCCTGGAATGTTTTCCCTGCCGGCATCAAATGCGGAAAGAACCTCGCTGTGATAATTAGTAGTGTGCATGGGACGAGCTTAAATGGACATCAAACAGCAGAGAGAGAGTGATAAAGAGGGAGAGAGAGGGTGGGAACCGTATGGGGAGTCAGAATTATAATTCTGTTAGCCCACAATGGTGTTTTTCTCTTCTTTTTTTCCCCCTCTTTGAAACAGATCAAGCACCGTCTATATAAAACTATTCTAGGAATTATTTTAAAGAATTCAGAGGCAGGTAAAGACATTATTTTGTAGTTTAAAAATGTGTTAAAGTTAGAAATAATGGAATATCAACATGCTAGGTTTAAGAGTTGATTTTATTTAATTCTTTTCATTAGAAGCTCCTGGAATTAAGATCCAAAGGTTTTCTTGTGGCAGAAGAAATAAAAGCCTGGTTTGGCTCGATGTGAATTGTGGAAAGTTACTGCGATCCCATCTAGTTTCTCCAACAAATCAAATCAAACAACGCGGCTCCTCTTTCACATGTTAGCCAAACTTGATGAGGTCATCAAGGATTTCTGCGGTTCTCCATCACCTCGCACCTGTCTCTTTCTCTTTTTCTTTTTCACCCGTTCCTTTTTTTCCCCCCTCTTTTGTCCATTTTTTGATTTTCAAGAATCCAAGAGGCGGGAAACAAATGGTCTTTGAAAGAACAAGAGGATAGAAAAAAAAATCAAAGAGAACTGGGCAGAATGTTTATCAGGGAGGGAAAGGAAGGGTCTGAGTTTGTGTGTATGTGTGTGCGCGTGCGTGTGTGTAGTTGATCTGCTCCCATCTTCAGAGAAAAAAGCAGGACGGAGCGGCTGAATGCTAATGAATGGATTCCCTCCTCCTCTTCTCCCTCCTCCCTCTCTGCTCCTGCAAATATTGTCTTATCCATTAGCGAGAGCAGGAGAAGAATGGAGCGGTCCGTCATTGGGAGGTTGGCGAGAGAGAAGTCAGAGGAAGAATTCTATTCAGCGTCACTTCTCCAGGACTCGGCGGACGGGGCCGTTTGTTTGGCCCTATTCAGACGCCGTAGACCGTGGCCGACAAAGATGGCTTTCAGCTCCCACTGTATAAGCATGTGGAAAAAGAAGACAATAGAAAAAAAAAGAAGAAAAACTAAAAAAGCAAAAAGAAGAAAAATAAGCGAGGCCGGGGAGTGGTGGTTGAGTTTCAATTCTACACGAAGTGTTATTCAAAGTTCACCTTTGAAAATGATGAAAGTTTGGTCTGCCCAAATGACACATGGATAGAATTAATGAGTAATGACGTAGTGGGCAAAGTTAAAGGGGGAAAAAAAAGAGATTTATATTTTATAGTATATTTAATTTATAAAAAAAAGTTAGATAGATCTTACAAAGAGATGGCTAAAAGATTAGTTAATCATGGAATATATTTTTTTGCAATAAATTTTACATCGTAAATAAATCAGATCATTCATATGACCTTACCTAATGAGTCAACTCCCAAATTGCTATTTTTCAAAACCTATTTGGTGATATTATGACTGATAATTTTCCCCCTAATATAGTTAAAATTGTTTAATGAAATTGTACTTTACCGTCTAATCAACAAAGCAAGTTTACTTTGCAGGTTGCACTTAAATTGTATAAATTGTATTTAAACAAGTGCACAATGGGCGTTCAAATCAAACCGGGACTTTTGATTGAGCAGAATAACAAAGCACATTTATGAGAGTAAAAACTTTTTATTTCTTTTTAAAACCTATTATTTCTCCATGTAATCTGCTGCTACACTAATGCACTCATCCCAGTGTTTCACTAGTGCTTGGAAGGTTTCTCAGTATGTCCATACATATGGAAATGGCTTGGAACAACATCAGGACTATATGAGGGATGTGTCAATAACTCCCAGCCGAGTTGCTGTAAAAGGTACAAGAGGTCGACTGAGTGTCGACTGAT
>JAAGKR010006827.1:3165-40313 GCA_011419295.1 Clarias macrocephalus
AGTGTTTGGATATCTGCAAAATAAATTCAGACCGATACTCTAAAGACGGTGAAGATTTTCTTAAAGAGAATCATTACTGGTGACAAGACACAAATTCATCACTACGAGCCTGAGAGTAAACGGCAAAATATGGAACAAAACATCCTCAATCACCAAACCAGAAAAAGTTCAAATGGCGACCATCAGCTGGAAAATTCATCAATGCTTACAGTTTCCCGGGGCCAGAAGTATTGGAACATTATCAGGAAAAAAAAGTTCAACATTTAACAGTGCACGTTACAGTGAGACTTATTGAAGAGCTGAAGACTAAAGTTCAGATTAAACACAGAGGACCGCTATCCGAGAGCATCGTTATCTCTCATGACGATGCACGTCCGCACACTTCTGCCCGCACTGTCGATACTCTGAAGTGTTGAAGCGTCCTCACTATAGTCCTGATCTCACACATAAAGTTAATTAAATAAAATTTTACAGCCAGTGTGTGAATCATTTTTGACTCACCCTCATACAAAGGTGTGCAAAAATTCACACCCCCTTATTCAAATAAGCTCATGTCATACATCTGATAGGGATACACAGAGGTGTCATGAAGACTTTTGGGTCAGGGTTTATATCATCTTGAGGAAAGGGGGGGGGGGGGGGGGAAGGTGCATGCTGATATTCTGGTGCACCAGAACCAGGGATATGGATTCCTGCATTTTCATTCATATGCTGTGTGAATGAAAGGGTGTGTAAACTTTTTCACACCTGAAAGTTGATATCATTTGAAATTCTTAACAGCTTTAACAAAGAATAACCGTGTAAGGGCTGCATCTCCACACTGATATCTATGTCAGCTCTGAGGAAGCGTCCTCAGCCCTCAGGACTTGATGTGCTAATTTTGCTAACAAGCCCTGACAGCTTTGAAACGTAGGTGCTATAAAACGTTTATAAACCTGTATGAACACTAAATTCCGTGTCAGAGAGCACAGGGGTGTGTAAACCGCACACCGGCCGACCTCACACTGCGGTGGAGCCGACGTGAAGCTGAGGGTAGGAGGCGCGTTAGGGAAGCTAGCTTAGCTGTAGCTACACTAGCTAGCTCACTACAAAGCTCCAAACCAAAGTACGGATTTTACTTACGTTCCCCGACTAATAATATCCTGACGTCCTTCCTCATGGTCAACGACGTTAAAACAAACGCGAGGCTCCTTCAAATAGCATGTGGCTAACTAGCAGACACCTTCTGGCCCCGGCAGCTGTGAGGCTACGCTAAGCTAACCAAGCTAAGCTAATGACACTGGTTAGCGCATGCGCAGTTCATTCGATTGGCGCGCTTGTAGGGCAAAACGGACGGAAGTTGGCTTCTTATTTCCCTTTCCTCCTTAAATAGTGTTCGCAGTAACGACGTAACGGCGGTAGATGGCGCTGATTACCTTTTTGAAAAATAGATTGGATACAGTGCCTTGCAAAAGTATTCACATCCCTTGAAATTCTCCACACTTGTCATGTACAACCACAAACGTAAATGTATTTTACCGGGTGTTTTATGTGATAGACCAACACAAAGTGGCACATAATTGTGAAGTGGAATGAAGATGATAAATGCTTTTAACTGAACATCATGAAGCATCACGAAGCCCAAGGAACATGCCAGACAGGTCAGGGATAAAGTGGTGGAAATTTTTAAAGTTTAAGGGTAAGGTTACTTAAAAATGTCCCAAGCTTTGTTCAATCCATCATCAGGAAATAGAAAGAGTATGGGACAACTGCAAACCTACCAAGATACGGACACCCACCTAAACAGACAGGCCGGGCAAGGGAGCATTAATCAGAGAAGCAGCCAAGAGGCCCATGGTAACTCTGGAGGAGCTTTTAGAACTAACTCAGAGAGTTTCTGCACAAAAAAGTTAATGTCCTTATACTGTGGGTATGTATACAAATGGCTAATGTAGGTTCTTGAATTGCAAAGGTATCCCTGTTGTAGTAAAAAATAAAATTCAGAAAATATATTGTAACTTTTTGTATAACTATGTTTATCTATGTACATCTTTTATTACTATTATTATTACTTTGTTGAAAGGAGTTTGAACAAGTAGTTCAGCATTTTTGTTGCTGCTATTGTTATGACTGATTTTTAAAATAAATAAATAAAATTAAATCCATGCATGATGGTCAGTTTAAGTGTTTATGAGCCTCGGTGCAGATTGAACGTTTATACTAGCGAGCCCTCTACAGGCAGAACATCGTAACTGCAACATGATTTAAGGCGGACCGGACATTTCGGGACTCGCTGTGCAGAAGTCAGGGTCAAAACCGTCCAGAAGGTTAACGGGCAAACTTCACATCCATACGTCTGCGTGTGTGAGAGAGCAGGTAATATTAGTGCTACATACAGGTTAGGATTAAAAAACACGTTTAATAAAGTTTAATTCATGACATTCTAATTCATTTCTCGAGCACATGCTGAAAGGGGCGTGAGCCCGGGAACTACGGAAAGCTAAAAGAGACAAAATGGCTAGATAGCCTAAAGATATGAGGAAATTACCATTGGCGCCCTCTGTAGGCCAGCTGGAGTATGTTTCTGTCTGAACATTCATGCACCTGTATACGGTGCAGGAATGGAGCCTATGCCAGGAGACTTAGGGCAAACCCTGGGCAGGGTTCCAATCCATCGCAGGGCGCGCGCGAGCACGCACGCGCACACACACACACACACACACACACACACTACGAGCAATTTGGGAACACCAATTATCCTAATCTGCATGTCTTTGGACTTTGGGAGGAAACCCAGAAAGCATGTGCATGGAGTTTGCATGTTCTCCCCGTACTTGGTGTGTTTCCTCCAAGTGCTCTGGTTTCCTCACAGTCAAAAGTCATGCAGATTAGACTAATTGGCGTTCCCAGATTTCCCAAAGTTTGTTTTTGAGTGTATGCGTGTTTATCGACATTTCATTTGATTAATTATGTTTTTAATACATATATTACAAAAAATTGGTGTGCCAAAGAAGCTACTTCTGAAGTTTATGCAACATAGAAGTGACCGATCTCGCTTCCCTAAAAATTCAGGTTGCTAACTTCAGCCATTTTGGAGAGATGATTTTATATCTGCCCCAAAAATGGCAATTTTTCAACGTTATATTGTCTCGCTTCAAACAATAATAATTTAACATGCAAATTATTCATATTTCTTTATGAGTATTGATGCTAAAATTGGTGTGAGCCTCTAGAAGCACATAACCTGTAAAGATTGTTGCTTAAATTTAAGGATTAAGGACTTTTAAAGGCTTTTTTCCCCAAAAGAATCTGTAGTATCTGTAACCAGGTCATATTCATGTTGCAATATCTTAACAATTTTGCGTTTTAGAATAACACACTTTTTCAGGTTTATGTTTTTTCATGTGAAATCCCAAATGCCCAAATTTTATCTGATTGACAATCAAGATCATTGATAGATTTGAATAACAAAAACATTAAGGACACTGTGGTCATAAAAGAGCATGAAATTGTATTTAGCAAAAGTGAAAATATTAAAATATTAATGTGGAATCAGGAGATAAGAAGCATTAAGTATTATGAAAAATGGTGTTATATGATCCTATCTGAAAATTCACTTTTTGAGACATTTTTTAGCACGGATACCATGTTTTGGTCGTATGTGTTTGTGTGTGTGCTTTGTCATTGATTGGTGTCCAGACCCAACCCCCAGGACTCTGTATACAAGATAAAGCGATATAGACGATACGTGATTAAGTGTGTAATAAAACTGAGTATGTGTATATTTAGAAAGTTTTATTCATTTAAAATTTATTTTTAGAATTTTTTAATAAGAAAGTATTTCAAAACCAAAAATATTCAGGGTGCCCCCCAAAAATATGGATCAATAAGCAAAAATGTATTAATAAAAAAGTATAAATTACAACAAATGGTTAAATTGAAAGGCTCTGACCTCTCAGCACTTGGTTACACGCCTTGAATGCAAGAACACTGAACATTTCGTAACGTATCAGGGCGGGTGTTGTCACATGCAGGGATGGGTTTCCTCCTTTACTGCAGTGATTATTCAGGGCTTATTCTGATAGACTACTGACTTCAGATCAGCCCAAAGAAAGACAAGTTAAGTGGTGTTAGGTCTGGTTCTGTTCAGTCCTGTTAAAGCCATATTAGATCTGAAATAAAGAAAATATTTGACATAATGAAATGCCTCAGACTGTCTGAGTGATTGTCTTAGAAACGATCTTGCTTGTCCATAAGAGACACATTTTATTTGGTCAGTATTTGTTTAATTGTGTTTCAGTAGCAAGGAAGAAAGCCACAGATTTTTTGAAACACCTACAAACTGTTCTTAAATGAGTCAGATTTTTTATTATAGCGTTGTAGCAGGTGGGTGTTATGGTATGAGAACACAGTTATGAACATCAGACACCAGTTTCGGGCTGATATACAGAGGGACCCAAAACAAAATGTATACAACCCTTGACAGTTGTTATCTACGCCCTTTTTTAGACCTCGAATTGAATTATTGCAGCAGTGTGTTGTATTATGTTTCCTGTGAAGTTGTCGGTAGTCGCATCATCATTGATGCCATCATGTGATTGTCAGAAAAGGGGCGTATATTCTTTATGTTGAAATGTGTATAACCCTTTTTTTGGCCTCCTCTATATTAACACGCCGCCTCTCTCTCAAGCAGTCAGTTGAATGTGTGTGGATTTTCTCCCAAACTAGGATAAAAAATCCTGATTGAGGTGATCAGAAGTCGGGTTTCTGTTGTGTTTAAAGTATTTCCTCCTTTCTGCTTTCTGCAAACAGAAGTCCACCATGCTTGTCAAAAATCGGTCCTTGAGGAGCATGAAATTGTTAAAAAAAAAGTTACAAATGGTGTTTAAAAAAGTCTCCTTAAAAAGGTTCTTCAAGCAAAAAACTGTTTCACAGTAAGAAATAAGCAAATCAGTGCTTTTGAGTTTTGAGACACCCCTTATTTCTTCATATTTTGCTTCCAAAGAGCCAGACCTCCTTGTATTTTTAATGTAGTCTTGAGGAATAGTTCTCCAAACTTCATGAAGGACTCTCATTAAGCCACACAGTGACCTGTACATCATTTCAGCATAAAAGCATCTAAGATAAGTCCTGACACAGTGTCAAATGAGGTCGCTGCTGAGGTTCTTACATAAACAACCAGTTTTTAAAACTGTCTCCTTGGGCACTTCGCGAACATTTTTTTCCCATATCTTAAATTTAACCAATATAATATAATTTAATTGCATTTAATATGAAGAAATAAGGTGTGGTACAAGACCTTTGCGCAGTACTTGTTTAGTTTTTTTTTTTTGTGTGTGTGTTAAAAAAAAAAAAAAACACATATACAAACACATGACATTTACAATTCTGTGTGGACTTAGAGGACACCGTCTCAGCTATTAGTCCATTCTGCAAGTCCAAGCTGTTTGCTGTTAAAATAACTACTAAATCATTGTCAGGTGTGTAGAAATCTTCAAGAGCACAGAGAGCACGGCGCCAACGCTTAATAAATTACAAAATAATTATAAAAATGACAAATTAAAAACTTGATGTGTGAGCACCCAATGCTTATTTTCTCCATCCAATCCGCAGTCAGTTCTGTACTTCACATCCACAAAAATGTGGTCCAGAGTCCAAAACCCAAATCATTTACATCCAGACAGAGGGTACCTCGCTCACTCCAGACTCCCGACCGTTCGTTTTGTCCTCAAAAAAACTGCACCAATTCATGTAAACACTGTATATATGAAAGCATCTTCAGTGTCTGGGCTCTTATGAGGTTACCCTGTAGGGTTAGGGTTAGGGTTAGGTAGGGTCTATGTAGAACAAATGGGCTCCATTATGTAAACCATTCCATGAAGAAGCCCTTCAGGTTACACATTTCATTCATATTCATATATACTGCGTGCTACAATCCAGCTGGTTGTGTTATAAACAGTACAGTGCTGGAGCCCAAACACACGTCTGTCCTTTTTGATGTTCCAGGATCATTTTCTTCTGCGGATGTTGGCCTCTGCTGAAAAACAGGAAATTGAATAATCTCAGATGTGACGTAAACGTCAGCTACAATAACTCACCAAAGTATCACTATTCACAACTTTTCTCCCAATTTTGTTCACCTGCCAATTCCCAACCATCAGCTAGATACTCCAAGACATGTGAAGTCAATCAATCATTGTCTATACTGCTTTATCCTGTATTCAGGGTCGCGGGGGCCTGGAGCCTATCCCAGGAGACTTAGGGCACACATACACTCATTCACATACTACGGAAATTTGGGAACGCCAAGTAGCCTAATCTGCATGTCTTTGAACTTTGGGAGGAAACTGGAGTACCTGGAGGAAACCCACCAAGCACGGGGAGAACATGCAAACTCCATGCACACAGACCCAGAGGAGGGAATCGAACCCGGACCCTGGAGGTGCAAGGCGACAGTGCTAGCCACTAAGCCACCATGCCACCTTTCAACCAATCATGTATTTTAGAAGGAAAGCTCAATCTGCTACATTCATGACCGATTGTCTAGTGTTGCTGTGATTGACAGGAGAAAGAGTTCGCACTTCCTCCCACCAAAGCCAATTTTGCCCCCTCGGCTCCTGGCCACAAATATCCAATATAATCGAGCACTTCACTGTCACGTCACCTGAGACATCTTCGATTCTTGATTGCTTGTAAATTATGTCTTAGAATATCGCTTGCTTGTAAATCATGTCTTACTGGTGTAATCTTGAGGAAGCATGGGCTTCGAGATGACCTGCCGCAGGCTCTCCACCCACTCCTTTCGCTCCCGCTCCTGCTCGCACATGAAGACGAACTGGCGGTCCGGTGTCTCCACTGACATCGCAAACTTCCATTTATTCCCTCTGGTCCCCTTGGGCACATACTCACTCACTGAGTACCCATGATTCTCTGTCCCAATGAAAATGACCCCAAGCTCCACGGCATCCTTGACAATAATAAATAAAGCATAGACGTTAATGTGATTTCACGAAAGCAATAGAAATAAACCTTAATTAATTTTTTTTTCTTTTAATCTTACCAGCTCCGTTTTAAAATAGAGAAGCTTTCTTTCTAAGCTGTCCAAGATGAACCATCTCTTCTTGAAAGGCTCTCGGTGCTGTAGAGCAAACAGGCAAGATCATTCAGATTATATATAAAAAAACATACTGTGGTGTAATTGCAATAAAATTTTCCCAATATATACTGTAGGTAAATAAAAGTTTAAGACTCCGCCCTCCTCCCACTGATCATATGAAGCGTGTCACCTACCGAAGGTCCAGTTTTTTCCATGTAACCCTCTTTAAGGAAGTTTCTGGTGGTCCATGGCAGCAGCTTAAAATAAAGAAAGAAAGTAAGATCCGATATGATGCTGAATGAGTGTAATACATATGAGAACACATAAGTTATTGCATTTATTCTGCTTCACTAAAACAGTTTTACCTCTGCGTTGCTGGCTGTCGGAAACGCTGTCTTCAGGTAAACAAATCGTGTAGCCCTTATCGCGTTGAACCAGTTCACGATTTCCTGAAAGGGTCATGACATCTGAATGACACTCAGTCTTTCAAGTGTTGTAACAGAAGGTCTGCACTACAAACTAGCTTCACTGCAGTATCCCGCATACAGTCGTTTTTTTATGTTTGTTTTGTTTAGTTATCCCGACCTTCCGATCAGAAACCCAGAGCCTTAATCATTTGAGTCACCACTGCTCCCTTTGGTTAGCTGCTCTAACAGCAGTAGGGAGTTCTTTGCAGTTATTCCAGTATGTTGCTCGTTTACATGTCTAAACTGTACTGGTATTATAATTACAAAATTTATATGAGTAAAAAACGTGAGGTTATAATGTCAGCATAAGCAAGCTGACTATTCGTCATACTTGCAAGAACTATACAACCATAACTGACCTTTTTACAAAACAATTAGTAACACTGTACATGCCATCTGATATGTGGATCTCAAGAAACTGGAATATACACTATCTGGGCAAAAAAAAAACATCATAGTTTCAGAAAGGCCTTCAACAAGTAAACAAGGAGGTGGGTGAAAATATGGGATTGGGTTAAGAACTGGTTTAAGAAGCATTTCCACACTCACAGTGTGATGAGAACTCACAGGATTGGGACTAAACAGCTGTGTGTCCATGAGAAAACCACTTATTATTGAGGCTCATCAGAGAAAAGGCTTCAGTTTGCTGAGGAGCATAAAGACTGGACTTTGGAGCGATGGAAAAAGGTCATGTGACCTGATGAGTCCAGATCGAGTCTATTCCAGAGTGATGGGTGTGTCAGGGTAAGAAGGGAAGCGCATGAAGCGATGCACCCATCATGCATAGTGTCCACTGTACAAGCCTCTGGAGACAGTGTTATGATCTGGGGTTGCTTCAGTCGCTCAGGTCGAGACTCAGCAACGTTATATGGCAATAAAATAAAGTCAGCTGACCACCTGCTTGTACTGAATCACCAGGTTTTTTTTTTCCAGGACTCAGACTGTGAAAGAGTGGTTTTGGGAGCACGATAAATTATTTTCACACATGAACTAATACTAATAATTAATTCAACCACATTGTGTGTAATCAAAGCTAAAGGTGGTTGAATTAATTATTAGTATGTGCAAGTTTTTTTTTTTTTTTTTTTTTTTTTGGCCAGGCAGTGTATGTCACTTTATGAATTAGTTTGAAGAACCAGGCAGGTGTGAGGACTCGCACCATAAGGAATATAACATCCCTTTCGGTTAGTAGGGAGTTGCTTTGCAGCCGTTTGTCTCAGATCTAAGCTGAAACTGATTTGTAAGGAATTTAAATGTTTTAAACTTAACATGATTTAACTTCCTCGCTGGGAAAAAGGCAAGACTGACAAAAAAGCTTTTGACTAATCCGGAAATAGATCCTATTTTTTGTTCTTTTTAAAACTAGGAAGTAGGTTTCTTTTGTTTGAAGAGCATGCTGTAGAAAAGGTTTCTCATTGAGAATGAAGTGGAGTGAAGCAAAGAGTTAGAAAAAACAAACACTTCAAGAGAAAAATGCTTAGCGAAAAGCAAAATGTAATTGACTTGTGTAAAATGTGACTGACCTGACCACTGTCATGGTAAACAAAGAGATTTCGGGTGTGGTCGTCCACCGAATAAGTGATCTGAAGGCCGTGAGCATGTCCAATCTTCTGAGGCTGAAAGGTTGCGTTCAGACTTTGTACAGAGATAACAGCCTTCGGCCCTTTAGATTCCTAAAATGTAAAATAAAATAGATGATGAATAAATCAAGAGGCAATCAAGTGATACCACTTAGGCAACAGCAAGCATGCCGCTACAGTAGGCTACGAAAATGCTTAACAAAGCAAATCAAGTGCTCACATCCTCCTTATAATATTTTAGGGTGAAGTCTTGCTCCGATAGAACGAACTTCCTCTTGAGGAACTGTCCTTTGTCCTTCCCCTTCTTCCACAGCACTCCTTCATAGATGCCTAGAATCAGCAAAGACACCAGTTTTGTAGCGAGAAACTTGATAATGTCAGCTCCCGGATGCACGGATGAGCCTTAAGGGCCGCACTTTTAAGGTTATACGAAAATTACGATTCTGTACTGTATTTATATACTACGCTAATAATGAAATGTCTTAAAGCTTAAGTTTTACCTGATGAGTACGCTCGGAGTATATTTTGCTCTGCAAACTCCTGTCTTTCATACTTGGCTCTGATCCACTGTTCCCTTAGAACACTAAACCACGAAGAGGATGAAAAAAACACACACACACACACATTAATAATGGGAAGTTTAAAACATGAATCTTAAAGAGAAATTCTGGTAAGGCAGCACAAAGTGTGAACAGCATCTCGAGTTTCATGCGTGTTTTGTTGCAGAGCAGTACATCGAGGCAGCGCTGGGTATTTTTAACCCACATAAATCATCCACTGATGTGGAGAAGTGAAAGCACAAATTAACAGATTTCAAAGCCTGACATCTAACACCAAACTCCCCTCTTGGCTGAAACAGAAATACATTAGTAGTTCCCCTTATTGTTACTAAGACTATCGCATGCTCTAATGCGCCCCGGCGATCTGTTTGCCATATCAGCAGTCAGTCTCCCACTTCCCCAACGATAGACTTCTTTAATTATAGTACCAACTGACACGAACAATGGCTTGGATGTAATTCCCTTTTACAATGCCTGTAAATCACCCCTGCTTCGTCAATGACCACAGAAAGACGAAGTACTTACTCACAGTCATGTTGCTGTGGCTGATAATAGAAGACGGGAACGAATTTCTCGTAGATGTCTTTGGCAGCTTGATTTCCTTGAGCTTTCATGAACTTTAGAAAACATAACAGGATTCAGTTCGACCTTTTAACCCGCTTTAATGTTAAACAATGTAATTCTTTATAGTTATCCTTAGACCCCATTTTGGAATGTTACACCGATTATGTGCAGATTATAAATAATAATGACAAGAAGGAAGGGTTGATGTGATGCAACTTTCATACCTGCACGAGGTCATCGTCCCAGAAGTCTAAGCGGATGGATTTTATCCGGCTAATACTTGATAGATTGCGATGTGTTCCGGAGCAGTTCAAGCAAACGAACACGCCGAGGGTGTATGAAGCCCAGTCCGGCTCTGCAGTCAACATACAGTAAGAGGGTTAAAAACACTTGGGCCCGTACACCTGATCGGAACACACATCTTGTTGCTATTTTCTGCCTCATGTGTGAACGAGAAAGTGAGAAAGTGAAACATGAGTGTGCAAAACGGTTCTGCGTTCTACCAGCGTACTGAAAGAGTACAAAAATCTTCACCGCACTAATATACTCATGTACAAGCGTCTCAGGCACTCTGTCTTTAATACAAATTCTGTTTTAGAGGTTTATATAATGACTTCTGCATTTTGTGTCTTCTTATCTAACAGACCGCATTTCAGACCAAAAACACCCCCCAAAAAAACCCCAAAACAATAATAATAATAACTGTTATAATAATAATTATAATAATTATAATAATAGTTTATATAAGATTTGTATACAAGAGAAAACAAAGAAAGTGAGACATTTAAAATTGCCAAAATTTCCAGAAGATCTGTAACAGATTCCTCACCATGCTCAGAAAAACTTTCCAGCTTACATCATAATAAAACCGCACAAATTGTATTCGAGAAATAAAGTGTGAGTTGTATTATTATTAGTAGAAATATTAATATTAATAATAATAAAAACAAAGTATTGTTACACAATTTACAAGTTACTACTCTTGTAACAAATATCTACTTTATTGTCCAGTACAGCATAGTATACTACAAGTTTTATAAAGTATAAAATGTTTGCATAGACACTTTTACTTAACAATATTTAATTTCCGTCCTTCTAACATGTACGGCAGTTTGTTCAAACAGGTGTGGCCGGGACTGATCTCCAGGTTAAACCTATATTTTTGTCTTAAAATCAACAAATCTCACAACTTAATAGCAACATTAACTACTGGAAATATTAGTTGATAATGATAAGAGCAGCGAATAAACAAACAGCAGTAAAGAGTCATACACACACACACACACACACACAGAGGAAATGAATTCTCGTATAAACCCGTATATATAACAGATAACACTATAACTGTTTAGATAAGATTTGTGTTTAAAAAAAAAAAAAGACAAGTCTAACAATTCTGTAACCCTGTCACTTTTTGAGGTCAGTCATTTCCCCCGTGTGTATGTGTGTGTGTGTGTGTGCGCGTGTGTGTGTGTACACAGAGGAGACCTTTGAGACTTGACAGACCTGCAGCTCCGCAGTCAGCACAGCTACTGTTCTCCGGCAGCTTCACCAGTTCCAGAAGAATCTTTTTATTCTTGTCACGATTTGCCATATGAGACGCGGTGTGAAGGCGAGTCGTGGGTGAAACCTTCAGGATGTCGGTGCGTCCGTTTTCTCACAAAACATTTTCATTCTCTCCTCTTAACTCTGTGGTCGAACAGCAAAGCAACTCATCAATGAAGCAGTTCCTCTCGCTCTGTGTCTCTCTCTCTCTCTCTACACACACACACTTTACCAGAGCTGCGTCACACACACAGAGCACAAAGGCTTTTTGTTTTGCAGTTAGTCACCACACACATGAACTACGTTTTTGTTAATGCCAAATTTTCATGTTTTTTTTTTCACATTTAGGTGTCATATTTCTTTTCTCATAATTGTCATAGTATTGAGTGAGTAAGTGATTTCAGTCATCTCCCATCACTCATTCACCACATTTTATTCTCAAAGATGATGGTTCATCACTACGTTTCCAGGGTTTAATAATGCATTTTACAGTTCTTAAAATAATTTTAGTAGTTTCAGGAAACTCCTTAGTTGTTGTTATTTATTAATTTTTTTTGATACAGGACAATAATTTGAACCTTCTGAAACATCTTTGCCACGATCACATGATGTGTCTTCTGACATGATTGTGTAAGAAATAAGAAGCTCCGCCCTGCATCAGTTAGGGTTAAATCACATGTTGCAGCTGAAACATATTAATCACTGCAGTAATGATCCAACAGAAATTTAATCCTGGTGATGGCTTTGTGTGTTTTTTTTTGGCCAGATAGTGTATATGGTGCAAATGTTAAATGGCCAACATAACCTGAATTCACCCTAAAATAAACCACTTGAACCCTCATCTGAACATAATCCAGCTACTTAAATACTAGATTTATAATTAAAATCTTTGGAGGTATGGATGAATCATGTAATCTGTATCGCGACCATTAAATTCCCCTCTGCTTGTATAATAACCCCATGTTCTTCTGGAAAGGCTTCCCACTAGATTGGAGCATGAGGATATATGTTCATTCTGCTACACAGATGTTGTGTGATGGAGAGGTCCGGGTTACAGTCTGCATTCTGTTCATCCTAAATGTGTTCAGTGGGGTTGAAGTATTTAAGTTTCAGTGG
Organism: Clarias macrocephalus; assembly: GCA_011419295.1. Classification (NCBI taxonomy): domain Eukaryota; kingdom Metazoa; phylum Chordata; class Actinopteri; order Siluriformes; family Clariidae; genus Clarias; species Clarias macrocephalus. The sequence goes on from JAAGKR010006827.1 coordinate 16,073, forward strand.
AAGGGAAAGTGAAACGCTAAACAAACAGTGACTTCATACACAACTTCAGTGTGCTTCAGATTTGGGGAAGAAGAACGTGTGTTGTGATGGTCAGGCATGCAAATTTTATAAATAATAATTAAAAATATATACATATTTTGTATATACATGGGTTGGACAATGAAACTGAAACACTGGCCATTTCAGCCTGGTGGCCAATCTTCATTGACTGCATATTCACCCAGTAAGAGCAGAGTAATATAGTGGAACCTCGGATTGCGAGTGTTTCGTAAGACGAGCAAAGATTTTTTTTTTTTAATTACTTGAAAAACGAGCGAGTCTTGGATTACGAGTACTGTAACCGCATGCGCTTCTTGTTTTGACGCCGAGCGTCACATGATCACAACTGAGCCAATGGTTTTTCAATCTCTTGCACTGTGGAATAGTGGGTAATCATCTCCCCTGCTCGGTCTTAGTGCTCGTCTCTTACTGATATAAGCAACATCTCCCTCTCTGTTTCAGCAGAGAGGGAGATGTTTGTCCTGTTTGTGACGACCTGCTCTACAAAGAGACTCTGCTCTGTCACGATTCTTTTCAAAGGTAAAGTGCTGGTTAATTTTTTATTGTTTTTTTACTTTACAGCAGAGATTCTGTTAGTATGCGCTCACGCGAGTGTCATTAGCGATGTTCATAATTTTTCGGATAAAACCTTCTTTCCGTTAATGTGTGTGCACGCACATTACACACACACACATAGCGCCTGTGCGCATAAACGGAAACACTCATGTGTCGGGATTTATTTTTCCTTTTTTAAAAGTAAAGTGCAGGTTAATTTGTTTTATTGTTACTTTAGATTTTGTATTAATTATTTTTATGTATTTTTTTTTTTTTGGGCTGTGGAATGAATAATTTGAGTTTTCATTATTTATGGGAAATAAACTTTGAAAAAAATGTATGGGAAATTTTTATTTGGTTACGAGTGTTTTGGAATACGAGCCTGCTTGCGGAACGAATTATGCTCATAATCCAAGGTTTCACTGTAGCACAGTTTTGCTTAAAATATTGCAATGCACACAACATTATGCATGACAGAGTTCAAAAGAGGACAAATTATTGGGGTGCGTCTCGCTGGCGCATCTGTGACCAAGACAGCGAGTCTTTGTGACGCATCAAGAGCCACGGTATTCAGGGTAATGTCAGAATATAACCAAGAAGGACGAATCATATCCAACAGGAGTAACTGTGGACGAAAGAGGAAGCTGTCTGAAAGGGATGTCCGGGTGCTAAACCCGCATTGTATCCAAAAGACATAAAACCACAGCTGCCCAACTCACTGCAAAATTAAATGTGCACCTCAACTCTCCTGTTTCCACCAAAACTGTTCGTCGAGAGCGCCACAGGGTCGATGTACATGGCCGGGCTGCTATAGCCAAACCTTTGGTCACTCGTGTCAATGCCAAACATCAGTTTCAATGGTGCCAGCAGTAAAAATCTTGGGCTGTGGACAATGTGAAACATGTATTGTTCTCTTATGAGTCCACCTTCACTGTCTTTCCCACATCCGGGAGAGAAACCCCAAAGAAGTGTACCACCCAGGCTGTTGCATGCCCAGAGTAAAGCATGGGGGTAGATCAGTGATGTTTCGGGCTGCAATATCATTACATTGTAGGCCCAATACTTGTGCTAGATGGGCATGTCACTGCCAAGGTCTACCGAACCATTCTGGAGGACCATGTGCACCCAATGGTTCAAACATTGTATCCTGAAGGCGGTGCTGTGTATCAGTATGATAATGCACCAATACACACAGCAAGACTGGTGACAGAGTGGTTTGATGAACATGAAAGTGAAGTTGTACATCTTCCTTGGCCTGCACAGCCACCAGATCTAAATATTATTGAGACACTTTGGGGTGTTTTAGAGGAACGAGTCAGGAACCGTTTGTAGTATGTGACCTGGTCATTATTCTGCAAGAAGAATGCCTCAAAATGCCTCTGGCAACTGTGCAGGACTTGTATCTGTCATTCCCAAGACGCATTGATGCTGTATTGGCCGCAAAAGGAGGTCCTACACCGTACTAATGAATTACAGTATTTTGGTCTAAAACGAGGCGTTTCGGTTTCAGTTGTCCAACCCATGTATATACAATTTGTTGAAGCAAATATTGTAGGTACAAAACGTTTATTTGTACGGTATGCATTTAAATTTTGTCACATTAATCTGTGAAGATCTAAATCCTAATGTACTTTAGTTGAAACTGTAGAGATCTACTGTAGTGTGTGAGTTTCCAGCGATGGTCCGTCTTTGATAATAGAATGTTCGCCATGTACATTTCACTCTCTACACGGCTTTATCCATTCTACAGGGTGGTGGTGGTCTGGAGCTTAGGCCGGTCCATCACAGGACACACACACACACTATGGGCAATTAGCCTAATCTGCATGTCTTTGGACTGTGGGAGGAAACCAGAGTACCCAGAGGAAACCCACCAAGCACAGGGGGAACATGCAAACTCCATGCACACAGACAGACCCGAAGCCACCGTGTTAACCACTCAGTCAATGTGCCACGGAAATAAGACGCGGTAAGACTTTTACAATGGACACCTAAAACCGAGCTCACTAGAGTCAGAGGGCATTTCCGTTGGTGACCGTGGTGAAAGGTTATAACAACACTTCCTTAAGTAAAAGAACTACACAGAAGTAGAGTCAAATTGAAACCTGGACAAAAAATTTAAAAAGATCTTAAGATACATGTCTGATTTTAAAAATAATGAACATTTATTGTTTCACTTCAGACACATTAAATAAAGCCATACTTGTGAACATTAACACTAATCAAGAGATGTTAAATTGTATGTATAGAAAACCGATACAATAACAGCAATTTGAATTTTAGTGCCCGATATAACTTTGAAGTTAGTGATGAATTCACACACACACATCCACACATGCGCATACACACACACACACGCACGCACACAGGTCTCCAAGAACAATATTCAGTGTTATATACATTTTAAGTGGAAACATGTTTTCTGACAAAGTTGTAAGTACAAATTTATTACTTGATAAAAAACACTACATGGTAAAAGTACAAAATTTAAGACTCTCCACACAGTCTGAAAAAAAAAAAAAAAAAAAGAAAACCAAATAGAAAATCCACTAACATGAAGCACCTTACTTGCTATGGATGTATATAATATTACTGTACAAATGCATATTAAATCAGCTGCCACAGCACGGGGTGATGGACCGATTCAAGGGAATTCAGACGCTAGGTGGAGGAGCGCGCTTTTGGGCAGATCGAGGTGAATGCCGTCGAGGTAGTGCATGAACCTAGGAAGAACAACAGCCATTTAAACATCATTAAAACCACCAGCTATTCTTTGGCATCAGTTTAAATCTTAAAAAAAAAAAAATTTAGAAACTCACTCTCCTTCCCCCCAGCACCTCTTCACACCCAGTCTGTGCCATTACCCAAGGGTGTGAAGCGTTTAAAATAGCCACACAAGCGACACTTCTGAAGATCACACAGTTTACGTTCGAGAGTAGAGATGTAAAGCCCACATCCTGTCCTTCAACATCTCTAAAGATGAGCCAGGGCTTTACTGCGCAGAATGGTTTATAATCAATAATTATTTTTTTATTTGTCACATCTGACTTTATACATTAAAAGGAAATGTTTGAGGCCAGATCAACTGCACCTTTTAATGTTTTCACCTTTTCTGACAGAGGATCTCTAGCTCTGCCTGATTGTTATGACTATTAGTGGCAAATTAATTTTCAAGGGTGTGACACGAGCGCGGGTGCTGTTGTGCTGAATATCAGCATGGCAACGAAGCCGGTGTAGGCTCGAGGATGCAGCCCAATCAAAGTAACGCTGATAATCAGCACAACAGTGAGTGCGATATTGCTTTTATATAACAGTACCACAAACATCAACGGATTATGATTGTCTTTTTTAAACCAATTATTTTGCTCCACCCACACACATCCTTCCAAGACCTGAAGAACCAACCAACTGCGACTGGCGAAGCTGGCAGCTGACAGGTAGTGAGCGACGGTTAGCAGTTTATCATAATTAACAGTTGTAAAAGTAGTTTTAAATTCTTACCCAAAATTTGAGGAGAATAATAAACCATGGAGGTCACTCCTGTAAATCTTACAAGTTTCTCTTTTTCCGAGAATTTAACTTATTTTCGAAATAGAATAATCAGCTAACGTTTAGTTTAACAGGTTCCCTTGATTAAATCTCATAGTTAAATTAAAAGCTAGTTCACGATGTAGGGTGTACAATCACTTGTCAAAAACACACAAACACACCAAGTAGTGCCCTTGATTAGGGGTTACAGAGGTATTTGGGATTGAGCCTTGTGTTAAATGCTAGTTAGTTTTCTAGCTCGTCTTAGGTGCAAGTAATCGCGTTCAGAACGACTTAGAAGCGATTATTAAGGAGAATAAATGTTGTTTAAAATGACCTTTACATTTAGGGAATTTGGCAGACACTCTTTTCCAGAGCGACCTACAAAGTGGTTTGTAGTTTCTGTCATAAGCCGTACATATGATTGATGCAGGAGCAGCACTAATGTACAATGTTCATAATTACGATCATCATTATAGCTGTTCTTATTAAGATTAACACTCAATTATTTGTCACATGTACTTTAGCACTGTGAAATTCCCCCCCGGCATATTCCAGTAATGAAGCTGAGGTCAGAGTGCAGGGACAGCAAGAATAAAGTGCCCCCTGGTGCCTTGCTCAGGGGCTCAACAGTGGCAACTTTGTAGAGCTGGGGCTTGAACCACCGACCTTCTGGTATAATATTACCAGTTTTGGTTTCTTACTAAATTATATTTGTGACTGGTTGTAAATGCCGGTTTTGGCAGGTTTTGCCATCTGTAATTAACGATTATTAAAACACCCTGGATATATAATGATGCATACAGTTAAACTCCTCAGCACTGTTAACATCCAGTGAATTAAATTTTTTTGTAATATTTTGATTTTCTGATTACACTTACTGTATGCCTGTATTTATTTTATGAATTTATTAAGATTTACAATGCGCCTTTGACATACCAAAGATTACACAGAGTTAATAAAGCCTCTCAAGCTTCCTCAAACTTTGGATTCTGTCGTGGCGACGGTTGTTGTTCCCAGACAAAATCATTTCTATAATCACAGGTTCGATGAATATAACTAGCTTGACTATTGAAGCGTTGTTTGTGCCTTGGTGCGACACAAAATCATCTACATCTACATCTATGACTAATAATAGTGTTCGACAGGATATACTGCTGTTTCAGATGAAATATGCACTCCATCATATTGCACGATCTCTCATATCTCAACCGAGTGATTTAACCGATCTCGAGAACGTTACCTGCGTTTGACCCTGCACTGCTCCCTCAGGCTTTCTGATCTACAGATGGCGCGCAGGGACGGCAGGTAGTCCACACTGGCAGCCACTCTGTTCCCCTGCGTGCTGAACGATTGGCTGGTGAGGACGGCGTTTATTACTTCCCTTCGCACGTCAATCACCCTGGAACATAAACATAATCAGGTACCTTGAAATGACATGTGCAGAAGTTGAAAGAAACATCAAAGCTTAAATTTATGGTGAAAATGTAGAGAAAAGTTTAAAATGTTAAACTGTAACGTGGAATTACATTAATAAAAAAAGATTTTTCATTTCTCCTACATTCTTCTCTGATTTATACGTTTTTTTTTTTTTTACTCCAAACTTACTCATGTTAGCTTGGTCATACTGGGACACTCTGTTTCTTTTATTGCCTTTTTTACTTTGGCTTTAATGCTCTATAATGGACACGTTGGCTGTGGTCCAAGGGCAGATGATGTGATTGTCTGCAGCAGAGAATCCCCTAAAGTCACTATAATTAATGTTTAGAATTAACTAAATAAAATTTCACATGTGCGTTTATGTCAACTGTTTAGCTTTACGCTTAAAACGGATGTTTCATCCATTCTGAGTCAAAAGTTGTAGTGCCAGTCAAAATTTGTATTATTACCCAATAAAAATAAATGAAAATTCAACTTCAAGCTGATAGATCTTATTTACAGCTAATGATTCAGTATTAAAGCCTAAACCTTGTTGACATTCAGTTATATTACTGACTTTTTCTGGACTATCAGTTTATAATATAAGCAATATTAAAGACTAAGACTAGGGGCGGGAAACACCAAGGAGCATCTGATAGGACATCATTGTACCTCTGCGCAGATTCGATTTGTATTGCGGTTCATTAAGTACCAAGATTTTATTATAAACGTTTTTCATATATATACTCAGCCAAAATAAAAAATTTACACAAACTTCAGGGAAAAAAAAAACTTGTGTAAATAATTTATTTAATACATTTATTAGTGTTATATATGAATGCTAACATTATTAATATTATATTAACATATTAACACATTATACTATTTTGCTTTTCCTCAAGTGGAGGAATTGTTTTTTTTGCTGACTACATTTGTTCAGGTAGTCCCTACTTATGAATGGGATCCGTTCCGTGAGCATGCTCGCAAGTTGGATTTACAAGTCTTATACACTCTTGACAATGTAACATACCAATCCATTTGACTAAATCTGTCCCCTTTCCGAACACGTGGCAATCATGTGGGCAAAAACCGTAACCGCGCCTAAGGAAATTAATCTCTCAGTGAAATGTAAGTGTGCTGTCTCTGCGCCTTTAAATCGCGGGCGCCATTTTGTCCCAGAGTGAATTTTCCTCATAAAGAAATAATGGAAACTCCAATGATTCGTTCCACAATTCAAAAATATTCATATAAAAATTATTACTAGAAAATCTAAAGTAAAAATAAAACTAATTAACCTGCACTTTACCTTTTAAAAGGATCACAGGAGAGGAGGATTATTATTATTTTTATTATTTTTGTGAAATCTAAGCAGATTTCACAGATTATTTGCTCCTCTTACACAGAACATTAAGCTGCCTGAATAATTTAGAGTGCGCCACCAGTGGGGTTATGGAGGAACAACACCATTCAACAGCATCAAAGGCAAAAATGGATAAATGAATTTTTTAAAATTGATTTTAAAGTTGCTTTGATTGATTTTTGTGCCGTACATTAATTGCCACACAAAAGAATTGAAATATGTAACTTCCTACATGTTTAACTAATATTAATCTTTAGCAAGACAATGTGTGCAACAGAAAGCAGATAATGGTTAAAACTTTTAATTATACTTAATGTATTATTGCTATTAACCAGGGCTGCATGAGTTGGTCAAACTCTTCTTAAATAAAAGTTCATAAAAGTCCTTAAATGTACCATTTAGTATTCATGTCCCTTCGGCCATGTTTTTTTAATATAAATCACAAACTTCCCCTTGTAAGAGTGGTCCACTGGGACCTTTAAATGTGCTATGGTGGTACATACTGAATCATTACCTTTTTATTAATGTTATTTAAGAAATTATTTATTTCAAACCGTTCCTTTGCTTTTGCATGGTTTATGAGTTTACATGCTTGCTCATAACCTACATAACAATAAAACATTTATTTAATGCATTCCTTACTCTGTATGTCCAGTTTTATGTGTAGACCATTACATGCTTTTCAACACACCACTGTTTAATCTTAAAACAGGAAGCTGACAAGCCCAAAGGACACACACGCATTACGTCCTGAATGAAAAAACAAAAACAAACAAACAAAAAAAATTCTCACTCAATCACGCAGCTGTTTGGTCCTCACCTGGGTTCGAGGAGTTTGCTGTGAGAGAGTCTGAACCTCTGCCTGTGCAAGGATACGGGAAGGGTGAGCTCTTCCACCGTCTCCGTCCTCATCGGCTCGTCCAACTCCTGGACTTTATTCCAGGTTTCGGCGATCCCAGCCTTACACTTATAAAAACTCAGACTCCCCATCAAAGCTTGAATTTCTTCCGAGTCAATCCAACTCGCATGACTTCCACACTCCAGACGAACATCATCGGTCATTCCACACTTCACCTCCGCCCCCGCCCCACTGAAGTCCTGCGTTTTGCACGGTCCCTCTGCTTGATGAGGCTCGTGATGCAGAGACGAGTCCAGGAATGACATGTGGTCCAAATACTCAGCTAGGGAGCTCAAGCACCGTGACACTGACTGACTCTTTTTCTTCTCAGCTTCGGACAACTCCACTCTCATCCTCACGGCTTTGGATGCCGGTGGATTCTGAGCAGCCTGATCCTGTGTTGGTTTTGCGTCAGACCTGGGTTTGGGCAGAGAGAGAAACTCATCCTCAGATTCTGAATCGGACTGAAGAGCACCTTTATTGTCTATGTTCAGCTGCTTCTTCCGCCTCATTCGAGAGGACACTTTGACAGGGCTTGCGTCATCAGAAGGCGCTTCCTGCTCGACCACGCTGGCATATCTTGCCATGGGGCCGGGCTGTGGTTCTGTGCTTGATGGCAGTCGTTGTTTGCTCACAGGTTCTGGCAAAGGACGGATGGGCAGAGGCAGCAACACCTCCAGGTTTGAGTAGAGCAGATTGACGCCTCTCTTTTCAGCTTCTGAAAGAAGATCGAAGCGTCTCATCCTTTCCACAGACGAAGGTTCACCCTGAAACATGACGCATGAAGCGCAAACAAGATTTAACAAAGACATTTCTAGATCAGTTAAACAAAAATAAATAAATAAAAAGGGACAAATTAAATTTACTTGGGGTGCAACAGGTCATAAAATGCACGGTTCGAGTAATATCATGGATTCAATATAACTTTTTTTCCATTGATTTCATACAGAAGTTAAAGAACACTAAAAGAAAATATAGTTGCAAGCAACGATGTGCGGACCAAAGCACCCTGTATCATCGCCACCTGGTCGCACAAGAAAGACAATAGGCACATGCATTTTTAAAGGGGAAATACTAATAGCATTATGATATCATTTTAGTAAAAGGGGGAATTTTAAGTCTAGACCCCCCAAAATGCCCCAGATGCTGGGAAAAAAGCATCACATTATGCTGTTACTAAGTTTAATCTTATTACCCATTTTGCAAAAATCCCTCCACTATTTTGTATCCTCAATGTTTCAAGGTCACATAAGCCTGGTTTGTTAGCGATCATATATAGGGGTGCATCAAAATCCATTGGATGAATTTTAGCAAACAACCCAAAATAACTGACTTCCTGTTCACATGCAATGTGCAAGTTGTTTGGCTCAATGAGATCTAAATGTGCAGCGGGTTTTGTGTGCATACGTGCAAGCGTGTATGAGCTATGCAGCAAAACCTCATGTCACGTCTGGGGTTCAGACCCTCAGGCATCCTAATGGCAGCAGACTCCATCCTGTGTGCTGACTTTCATGACTTTTTGAGCATGTTAAGATATAACTATATAGGGATGATGTCATTGTGCTTGGGCCCTAATAATAAACATTACTTTTAAAAGAAAAATATTAAAAGAGAAGAAAGTTTTTTTTAATTAGATATAATTTTTTTAAATTTTTTTTTTTGATGATCTGTTGAGTGAGCAGTGTTGCCAGGTTTGATTCCTCCCCCCCCCCCCCCCGTTAATCCGGATACTTTTTCCATCATTTTGGGCAGGTAATAAAAATTTGTCAGGTTTTAGTGAATCAAAATGTGTGCATATAGGCGACTACGCTACAGTACGAGTTCTAAAAATGAGATTATTTAAGCTATACTTTTTTTTCTTTTTGGAGTGTGCAGGCTTTCATCCCTGCCTAGGCAGGATTTTGTCGGTGTGATCTGGCAACCCTGGCAGCACCTGAATGGAATTTGAATGAGAGAAAATGGAATCTGTGAATGGCCAAATTTCCACTGAGAAATGAGACACATAATATAACCACATACCGCGTCAGTAAAACTGTGTTTAGCGCTACTGTTGCAATTTAACCATGGGAAGGGATTCGTACAGATCGTGACTCGACTACGATCAGCTTCACCACTAGAGTTTACCTTTAACAAATCCTCCACTCCTTTTTCTCGCTGGATGTTCAGGAGGCCCAAAACAGACTCTGTGCATCCAACATGACAGGGTGGCACGCCGTCACTACCGCCATCAGCTACATGCACCACTTTAGCAGCCTCTTCCTTGATCTCATGCTCAGACACTCCTAATCAAAGGCAAAAATCAGTCATGTGGTAATTTCTCACACTGCAGGTTTGAATGTCGTTTCCGGACCCACGTGTACTCACCCGACTGTAATATGGGGCGCGTCACCTGACGTCCCCCTCCACTGCGCGCCCAGAACTGCAGGTGCAGGAGGCTCTGCCGAATGTCACGTCTGTTCCAGTGCAGCAAGCATGACAAGTCCCGCGTGTCTGTCCTCACGTTTTCAGCGAGACACAGCAGCTGCAGGTAGCTCGCCACATCCACCTAGGACATGATAGAGCCATTAACCACACAACGTTCATTGTCACAGTAGTGATTCTGGATAATACTACAAGAATAAAACAGGCTTACCGAAGAAGGAGACTTGAAATGGATCTCGTCAAAGTAGCCATCAAACATTGCACTAAATGTAGGATCTGAAAAAGAACATCTCCACAGGGTTACTAATTATATTCCACCAAATATCCCAATCGGGCTCTGTTCTGGCACTCACCACTGGTTGTTAGGATGACGGGTCTTTTCGTGGTCGTCATGAACGTTTTAACTGCAGCCAGGAATCCAGAGTCGTCATCGAATATGACGTCAACTTCTTCGAACAAGATGAGAGATGTTGCACTTCGCTTGCTCTGGTCCTCAGACGAGGCTTTAGTCTCCTGACTCTTGCACTCAGCTTGACTGACTTTGCCAGATGCCTTGTTACAGCCTTTTCAACAAAAAGGATTTCTTTAAGCAAAAAAAATGTTTGCTGTCCGTGTGTATAATGTACATCATGTCAAACTGGCCTGATTTTCTGGTTCTTATTTCTAACTTTCCACAAGAATGAAACCCTTACTTGTTTGAGCCTTCTTATCTTGATTAGCGTCATCTTTGCCTGTAAGCTTTCCACCCATTTTGAAGAAACTGGCTAATGATTTCGGTGCCAAGCTTCCTTTCCTTGACGTAGCGCCTCGGGGAGACTGCGGCGGCTTCCTGGGTGAGGACACAACTCGTCTAGGAGAGTTCACCTTTCCTGTAAAAGATAAAAAAAAATAATAATAATTACTGAGTAACCTAACCAGCCTAGAAATAAACACCTCAAACTAAAAGGATCCAAGTAAGATTCAAGACCTTTGGATAAAAAGTGTATAGATTAAAGTTAAATAGTTTATCTATATAAATACAGACAGTCCCCTTATGAACGAGTTCTGTTTCGGGAGCATGTTCATAAGTCGGATTTGTTTTTAAGTCCGACAAATTGAGTCTTATATGCCTTTGACACGAATAGACAATGTAAAGCATACCAATCCACTTGACTTAATCCCTGTCCCCTTTCCCCACACTGCCATCATGTATCCAAAAACCATAACTGCGCCTAAGAAAATGAATCTAACAAATGTAACAGTGTGGTCTCTGCGCCTTTAAATAACGAGAAGATACGTTTTATTTCAAAGCTGTTTTCCACTGTATTGGACTGTGAACTCTGTCTCAATGAGGATTTTCTGGAATTAGGATTATTCACCATCAGGACAGCTTTACATGACAGACATTTTCTACCATCGTGCTACCGGACTGATTCAACCTGTAAAAGGTTTTGTCTGTACATTGGTCAGAACTCGCTCTTTCAATGATATCTTTACGTTTCATACATTGGATGACCCGAAACCAGTCTCAAAACTTTCTGTCTGTATGTCTGTCCAGCCAGAATATATCATAGTATCACACAAAACTGGCTTAACAGAATTTACTGAGACTTTTGCAGTCCTTAGATATCTGCCTGAAGTTTAATCTGCACCATAAGTGAAATCTAAATGTTATGAACAGTTATGTGTGGGATTTAATAATCTACTTTAAAATAATCTACTAATGCGCTACTGTCTCAATGTAAACAAACACCTGCACCAATAGACATTAATTAGAAAAGATAAACTGAATATTTTTACTGGGATCAGTTCATATTTCCACTACAAGTGAAGTGGTATAAGTGAATTTTAACAAGATCTTTATCCAATCTACTTTTTCTCATCTGTGATTCACTTTCCGATTATTAACATGGGGTGTATTTGTCTGACGATGTACAACTTAGTGTAAACAAACGTTTCTTCATCTCTTTTACATTGGTTGTAATGAGAAGAAATGACAGCAGATTCAAAATCTTTTTAACTAGGTATACATTTAAAAATTTTTTTTTTTTTACAATTTCCTAATATTTAGCCAACAATCCAGTGGAAGCCAATACCATATAAATGTCACAAACAAAATTTTGTAAAATTACAGTTTAAAAAAAATGTAATCTTTGATGCAGACGCACATGTACGTGGGCTTCAACCTGAAATAATAACATCACTGATCGTTCATATCTCATCACATTATTTTTAGCTTTAACCTCTTAGCTATTTCTACAGACTCTTTTTTCCGCCTATGACGCATACTAACACTAGTATAACATCTATAGCTGAGACTAAAGATAATTTGCTAAATTTGGATTAAGTAGCAACCACTTACTGGGTGAAGAGCCAGGTCTGGTTGAGAGACTGGTGGCACTGTAGCTGTTGAAGTAAGAAGGTTTATGAGCATTGACCCCCTGGATGTCCACTTGATGAGACTGGGTGGCCTCTTTCAACTGGGACAAGATCTGACGACCACTGCGCTGAGAGGAGCAATTGACCTCAAACACCTAGAGATTAAATTAGAAAAAATAAATAAACTTACATCATCATGATTAGAGTTGTTACGGTGTCATGGTTTCATCATCAGATACAGAGTGTTTGGCTGAATATTTACACACCGCTGACTTTTGTGCAGATTTATCAAAATAAATAAAAAAATAATAAATAAATAAATAAATACAGCTGGAAGTAAACAATGTGCTTGTGAAGTATTTCTAAGGTTGTATTCACATCACACACACCTTGAAGCCCAGCTCTTGAGCGCAGGCGTATACGGCAGCCGTCTTGCCGACTCCAGTGGGGCCCGTGATGAGGAGTGTGTTACACATGTCCTCTGCATCCTCCAACCCCTCGCTACTGTCACCTCCTAACCAGGAGTCTAACACACAGAAAGCACGCGGTTCAATCATTAACATACCGACGTACTGTAGACACGTCAATCTTATTTCAAGATGTCTCAAGGAATAACTGCAGTGTTCTTATTATTATTTACCGTTACTGTCATCTTCATGCTTTTTCTCCTGCTGCTTTCTTCTCTCTTCACGGTCAGCCCTGAGTTTCCATTCCTTCAGCCAACTAGTTATCAAAACAATAAAAGAGTATCAGTGATGTATGTTTGTGATTTACAGTATTTGTGGGGGGGGGGGATAAATAATCCTGAACCTGTGCAACTTCCTGACAGAAGCCGTGTTTCCGATGACATCACTCGAATGCTGTGGCTGGTACTTCTCAGTCCAGGGCACGTCTTCAGTAACGCAATCTGTGGAAAATGATAAACAATGACTAAATTAAACCCGAAAGGAAGTATCAATGACAGATTGACATTAGCAGATTGAGATGCAGTAAAAATTTTTTTAAAAAAGATCAATGATAAATAAAAATGATTACCTTTGGGACATGTTTCCGAAGTCGGCGAGTCGAGTACAATAACATCGTCACACTGCTTCTTGTCCTGTGTGGCTTTGGGCTTGTCTTCTGTCCCTCGTTTGTTTCTCTGCGATCGTCTCCTCCGTCCTGAGCTGCGTGTCCCCCCACTCTCAGACTCCGGACTGTCCACAATAACTATGGTCTCCTCCTCCTCCTCGTGAGCCGACTTCTGCTTCTTGGCTAGCTTTCCCGCTCTCCCTCCCTCATCCACACGCTTACGCTTTCCTCCGATGCACTCGGTCAGGCCCGCAGGGGGCGCCGTTTTAGACCCGGACTCAGTTTCTAAAGGCAATAATTAATATGTTAAAGTTATGCATAAACATTTAATCTCATCTTAAATGTTTCTTTTGCAAGTCTTTGCAGCAAAATAAATGCATATCAAAATACGAGAGCAGTGGGACTTTCTTACCCGCGACAGCAGCCTGTAAATATTCATCATGCCTCTTTAGGAATCGTGTAAAAAATCTCTGGACGGGGAAAGAGGGATTGGACGCGCTGATTTCTTCTAACAACCGCTGTCTAACTGGCTCTGTGAAATGATCTCGCCTCTCAAAAACCTGACAAGATCATCAGAGTGAGAGGAGTTATAGCAACTAATATATGTGATCATATTATTGATATTAATATAATATACATCATACTATTTTTCTTTTTCTGAAGTGTGTATGTAATGTAAATGTGTGCTCTTAACTATTCACACATTGGCAATTAGCACAGCATCCTGTGTGGTAGGAGCAAATTATCTGCCAGCTTCGTTGGAAAGATCGTAATACAAATCGAATCACAACCCATGAAGTGTGGTATTGTGATACAGGAAATAACACATATGGCATTAGTTAATTAAGTAACAACAGCAACAGTCAGTTATTATTCTAAGACATGAAGGTCAGCTGTTCTGGAGCAGTTCTTACAAGAACAGTATTGTGTCGAGTGTGTTTGTAAAACCCATCAAGCACCATGATGAAACGTAGCTCTGCTGCAGAGGAGAAGTTCATTTAGAGTCACCAGCCTCAGAAATCACCAATTAACAACCAGCACCTCAGATTAGAGCCGTTATGAAGCTTTACAGAGCAGAAGTAGCAGATACATCTCAATATCAACTGTTCAGAGGAGATTATTGTGTTTTGTGATAAACGCCTTCAATATTGTTTTAGAGAGTATAAAGAAATAAAAATCAGGAACGATCATGGAGTGAGAAGGGGTGTCTAAAATTTTTGTCTGGTAGTGTGTATGAATGGGACAGGAATCACCAGGGATGTCCCGAAACAACAGTATCATAATACTTACGTAGGTGCTGATTTGATTTGCATCATGATTCTGCAAGTATCATTACAATTTGGTATCAAACTTTTTGAAAAGAAAATAGGAGATAGGAAAATTCAAGACTATGTGACTCCTACTTCCAGCGCCAAAATACGGAAAGGGCAAGCTCAGAGTACAAACTTAATGTCTTTATATTTTAGGCCAAGCTGAAAGTAAAACTCAGAATTCTACTCAGTAATTCTCTCCATGCCTGTTTAACAATGCACATGTAACTCTAATCCAAGAAATCCGAGATCTCGCGAAATGTTTGCGAGTTCTTTTTTTCCTAGCTTACATTTTTTTCAACCATATCCTATTAGCCTTTTTTTTGCCTCGCAATTCCCCCCCTTCAACGTTTATTTTTTTCCATCCATGTCCCTTTATGGGCTCAGTACTATTCTAAACTACCACACAGTATGCTGTGCTGTGTGATCCTGCACCACCTACAGGATTACAGAGGAACTGCAACTTTATACCACTTCAAATGAAAAACATACTATACATAAATTTAAAATCCTTTAAAAAAAAAAAAAAAAGGCTTTGGGAGCTAGTGCAGTGATACATGACCTACCACACATTACTGTTTTCTCTAACATACTATATATTAATTTCTCAAGATAACAGCTGATTTCAATTCCAGACACCTCCTACCTCTTCTCTGCAGGTTCTCCGAGCAGGAGCAGTGAAGTGGCCTCGACGATCTTCCACGGACACGAGTAGAACAGATGGTAAATAGTAACACTCCTTCAGGCAAGCCAAGAATGGATTTTCAGGCCAGGGAAGGGTCCACATAGAGCAGTCTGTGTACAGCAACGATAAAGCAAACATTTTCAACTATTAGGAGTAACGATAATTATACACAGCGTACAGGAGTGTGTGTGTGTGTGTGTGTGTGCGCTCACCCAGGGGTCTCTGCTGCACATGGACCACAGACTGAAATGAGGAACAGGCCTGAGTGTACGCCTCTTTGTTAGCTGCTATCTTAGCAATTTGCTTTTTGAAAGACTCGGGTAGGCCACTTTTCAGGAACTCCCTCTTCGCACGGAACTGCTCATCATCTTGAGAGTTCTCCGAACCCTCACGGCTGTAAAGGCGATGTTTAATTTAAAAAGAATATATATGTCTAGTAAACAATTAACATGTTTTTTTCTTCCAGAAGTACTACCTGCTGTCATCAAGTATCGAGATGATTGCTGAAGATCTCTGGGCTTTTTGTTCTACAAGCATGGAGGAGGCAGGTTTAGAGACTATAGAGTGCAAACGCTACCATTTAAACAATTAAAACAAGCTATTGATTTGTCCTAATAAAATCCTAATATTTTGCTTTTACACTTTGCGTTTAAACAATGCGTTACCTGGAGTGTTCTTCGACGCCTCGTTCTGAGGTAATTTTTTGCCTAAAACATCATTTAGACTGCGAAGTTTTTTCTGATTGGTGGCACTTTCTCGAGTCGAAGGCGTCGCATTGCTTACACCATCGTCCAAGAACACGACAGAGTCCTGAGCAAATGTTAAGAAGACGACAAAAGTTAGTGTATTATGAAAATTTTTATAAGTTTTAATCTACACATAAGCAAGACAAAAGCCTCACCTCATCCTCGTAGTAACTGATTTTCGCAGATTCTTTGCTCCTCGTGGAGCGTCGTACAGCCGGCTTCTCCTCCGCAGCGGCCTGCTTGCTGCTCTGAAGTGCTTTGGCTTTCTGCACCAACTTTTTAGCCTGTTTTCTTTTCTTTAGTGAATTTGATTCCTGTTTTTATTTAAGAAAATAATAAAAAAAGGTGGTGATATGATTAATAAAACTACCTTAATACCAAAAAATGCATTTTCAAAAGGTATAGGCAGTCGCCGACTTACGATCGAGTTCTGTTCCGGGAGCACGTTCGTAAGTTGGATTTGTTCTTAAGTCCGACAAAGTGAGTCTTATATGCTTTTGACATGAATAAACAATGTTAAGCATACCAATCTACTTGACTAATTCTCTGTCCCCTTTCCCCACACTGCCATCATGTGGCCAAAAAACCTAACCGCGCCTAAAAAATTATCAATGTAATGGCGTTGTCTCTGAGCCTTTAAATTTAAATCAGAACGTTTCAGAGCTGTTCTCCAGTGTATTGGACTGTGAACTGTTTTGGTGAGGATTTTCTGATATTAGGATTATTCACCATCAGGACATCTTTACAGGACAGAATTTTCTATCTTAATTGTGCTCCCGGACTGATTCATTGAAACCCGAACTCATTTCTCCTGCACACTTTATACATTCACTTAAAATTTTATACATTCACACTGAAAATACTGTATATAATTGTAAATATTGTTATCTGTTGCACCACAGCATCTATTTTTTTGTACAATACACATGAGCTCGACAATTGCTCGATTTGTTTGCATTTACGAATATTCGTAGAACGCTCCGTTCATATCTGCGGAAATTCGTAACTTGAATGTTCTTAAGTCGGAGACTACCAGGATTAGTGGGTGGGGGGACTAAATTACCTGCACTGAAAGAGAACTTGATGTTCCACTGTCTTCAGTTTTGAGAGCAGACGAATGAAGCACCCTGGTGAATCTCATTCTGCGTGATAAAACATGAACAGAGAATTATTTTTAATACACTTAGCATCATAACATTAGACACAAGCGGCTAAAGCGTACCTGAGAGGACTTCCTCTCTTGGTAAGCGGAGAGAGCATCTCAGCCCTGTAAACGTTCTTCTTGTGCTTTCGAGACTTCGGAGTGGAAGCCTGCACTACGTCATCCTGGGTCGCCGGGGTTGATCCTGCCTTCTCGCGGCTTCTCGTCCTGCGCGGTGAGGGATTCCTCTCGGGTGCCGGAGTTGCCTGTGTGCACGTCTGATCTCTGGTGGACCTTCTAAGCTCCCTGACGCTTTTCCCATCATCAGGGGACTCACTGTTGTTCTCTGTCTCCGTCAAAGTTGGAACTTCGTCTCGCTTTGGATTAAGAGGGACTTCGGTCTGGTTCGTCTGCTTGTTCTTCACAGATTTCCTACCTCGTTTCTTCCGAATACCTCTAACTTGTTTTTGCTCTGTAGCTTCTTCTGCCATGGTCAGATCGGGAACGGTGTCTTCGGTGGAAGGGGTGGCGACGGCTTTTGTTTCAGGTTCTGCCGTCTCAGCAGTGTTTTCTTTTGCAGGCTTGGGTTTGCTCGGGCCCTTGCCGGGTTTAACTTTCGATCCGTCCAGAGAAGGCTGCTTGAAGGCGTTCATGAACTGTTTCCTTTCTTCTTGCGTGCTTTTAGGAGTGGAGCTGGATTCCACAACGGCAAGCTCCAGATCCTCTTCGAGAAGTACGACGTTCGATTTTCTCTTAAGGTCAGGCAGTACGTCCATGATCACCTGCACGGTATCAGAGGATGCCTTTTCGCTGTCCTTTAAAACGCTCTGATTTTTATTCCTAGTGAAGATCGAAGCCATTTTTAATTGAGGGCCTTTCACGGACTCGTGATCGGGGGAGATGGGATGCACTTCAGCTTGGACCGTAAGGGTTCTGGGTGAAACAGCGGCTACCGGATCGCTGCAAGACTTCATTTCGGGGCAAGAGCTTTCTGGAGCATGGGTGTCAGTCTTGGAATCAGCAGCAACGTCTTCTTCGTTTCGCATCTGGCTCTGTAAAAATTCTTCAAAGGACACAGTAATGGTGCTGGAGTTCAACACAGAGGTTTCATCCACGTTGACCTCCATACTGGCGTCATGCAGGGACCGCTCGTGCTCTGCGCTGCACTCTGCACTCGGTTCACTCTGACTGACTCTGGCTTTTCTGCCTCTCCTTGTCGCAGACTTTTTAACTCTAGCTTTGTCTTCTAGAGACGACGCATTCTCGTTCACGACGCCATCGTCTCTCGCTGCAGGATTTGGTAGCCCATCTGTCATTGCTTTTCCGTCATCTTTAGCACTTAAAGGTCCTTCAACTAGGCAGATTTCATCGTTTATTTGAGACAGCAAAACTACAGTATCATTACCTAGCAGAGACACTCCACCACCGTCTTCCTTTATTAACGATTCCGTCGTCTTTTCCGACACACAGGTATCACTGAGCACATCCTCCTGCTCCTCACCCTCTTCCTCCTGTAGCTTGTTTGGCTTTTCCTTGGCTTTCCTGGTCCGCTTCTGCCTCGGCACTCTACTTTTCTTAGCGGGAACCTCCTCGCAAGCAGATGATCGGAGCTCTTTGGATTGAAGCGGACTGCACTTTTGGGACGAGGTAGTCTTTCCCTGAGCGGGCGGAGTTTTCCGGAAATAGTCTATGATGCTGTTCGATCGAGGCGGCGAGAAAGGCTTGCCCACAGGTTTGGGTAAAGGCAAGAAGTAGTTTGTGATGGTCTTAGTCGTCGGTGGTGGCGGGTCGTCGTCTTTTCTTAACTTCTTGCATGGCTGAAGAAAAATAATAATAATTTAATAATTATTCTATTCAATTTTTAAATAATTATTCTATTAATGATATACAAGGGTGAGACAAAATTATCCGAACTCTGGGTGTAAAATTTATTTTCATTCACTTAAAAAAAAAAAGACAAATATATCATTTTTCACAATACACTTTGTTTGTCTGTCAAAAGCTTTTGTATTCCTTCATTAAAAAAAATGTTTCAAGCTGAGCTGTGAGCCACAAATGCAACTTTGTCTTCAGTTCTTGTGAATCTTCGTCCTCATAGGGCTGCTTTCAGGGGACCGAACAGGTGACAGTCAGATGGAGTGAGATCAGGACTATAGGTAGAACGCTTTAACACCTCAGAAGCAAGTTTTGTGTGGGCATTAGTGTACAGACGAGCATCATCACGTGTTGACGCCCTCGGATAGCGCTCCTCTGTGTTTAGTCTTCAGCTCTTCAATAAGCGCCTCACTGTAACGAGCACTGGTGATTGTCAAACTTTTGTCCTGATAATGTTCCAATACTTCTAGACCTTGAGAATCCCAGACAACTGTACGCGTTGGTGAACTGTCCGGCTGATGGTCGACTTTTCAACTTTTTATTGGTCTGCGTTTGAGGATGCTTCAGTTCCATACTCTGCCGTTTACTTTCAGGCTCGTAGTGATGAATCTGTGTCTCGTCACCAGTAATGATTCTCTTTAAGAAACATTTATTCTTTCTTAGCGTATCGCTCCACATTGTATTCACAGATATCCAAACGCTTCTGTTTATGTTTTTCCGTGAGTTGTTTTGAGTCACTGCACGGTGCTCTTCTTTTGTGCAAATCACAAATTTGGCGTCCACTTTAACTCGCACCACAATCACAAATTAACTGATGTAACATGTTCATACACATCTGCACAGCAGTGACTGGAAAGACAGTAACTGCCAATAAGACAGGGTGGCCAACAGAAGAGTGCAGATACAGATTTTTTTTTAACTCACCCTCATAATAATAATTATAATAACGACAAACCTGGGTGGCCTCGAAATCCTCAATGACAGGTGCCATAGCAACGACTCCAGCCATTTCTCACAATTTGAGATCTAAACAGGTCACAATGATATAACACACCAGATCTCATTAGTTCAACAGCTTTACCTAACTAACTGTTAAAAATAAATAAATACAGCACCAATGCTGCTAGTTAAAACCAGGTCTACTGTAAAGTCATGTAACACAAAGACAAAGATAAACACAAACTCACCTGAGGTTTTTCCTTAATATCACAGCATTGTTCAAAGTGTTTCCAAAAGTGCAGGTAACACAAGTTAACACAAACACATATCAGCTAAACTAACCAGTCTAATATAACAATACTAATTCAAATAAACCTAGCCAACTTGGTTATCTCTCTGACTAGCTAACTATTCCTCAATAACAAAGCCTTGCATGCTACAAAGCTAGCGAAACACACGTGACACGCGTGTAAATACCCACACAAAAACGCTTAATCAAGTGAACACACCGGTAAATAACACAATATTTAAAGAGTTGAACAGTTTACTGTAAAAATACAAAAACTAAACCTGTTCCTGTTCCCGCAAATGGCGCCAAATACCAGAGACCGCTTTCACCGCGACAAATTGACCAATCACAGCACATTTCGTCATTCCCACCCTCCCAAAGCGGAAATTGCGTAGTTTTTGTCGTTGTAGCCATAGATGACTTTTAATCATTAATTCTCAAATGCGAAAAAAGTATATGGTATATATTTACTTGAAAAATAAGAGACGAAAATGAAATAAATATTTCCACCTTATTTAATTAATAATAAAATATTATCATTCTAATAATGCTATAATAAATTATCGTACGATCCACAGCATTCAAATATTCCCCCTCCCTCTCAGACCTCTATTTTGAAAAGCCGCGATGGTGGCGGCCATTACTACTGCATGGTGCTGTTGGTTTGTTTTACTTGTGTGTCTGTCTGTGGCTAGTCTGCATTTGTGAGAAAGTACAAAGACCAAAACTGGTAAGAGAATTTCATATAATTTTAATAATATGTAATACTATTTTATTTATGTAGGTAAAATAATTGCTGTGACGTTGATCTTTACTTTCGCTGTTTGTTTAAGTATATTGGCAGAAGGTGATGCTAACATCAGCTAGCATAGCTGCCCTGTCTGTGATTGTATATTTGAATAAAGTGGAGAGCTGGTTAACCAGCTGCTTGGAAAATGAGCTTGCTAATAATAATTAAAATAATAAAAAATAGACTGGAAAATAAATGAATAAACGACATGTTGTAAGATAGACGTAATAATAATGTCAAGATACATATTGTAGTGCTTTATAGTAGTTGTCTAATGGCGACTAGTTTTAGAAGTACCGTCAAATATTTGCTCGCTTCTCAATTCTGTTCACTATATAGGTTCGTGTAACTATAAATGTTTGCTTCTGGCAGAAAATTCAGGCAGGGTAGGACAAAATGATGGAGCATCACGTGATTATTGCCGAAGATTGGGTAACGCAATTGTACGTGGCTTGCGTAAAAATCACGTGACCACCCCATTTTCAAACTGTTATCCTATTTGAACTTTTCTTCGATTAAAATAAAAAGTGCGGTGACGCTTTAGGTGTCTTCTGTGCAGAATCTGATCGTGCTTGCGTGCATTTCCGGCTTTTCAGCGCTGTCTTAGACACGTCTCGCTTTCGAATAATATAATGAGTAATAGTCACGTGACCGAGCACGCTTTTCGGAATAGTTCGTGAGTGTTCGGAAGAAAATTGTCCTTTACTTATTTTAACGCTTTTTGTGATTATTTTTTATTATCATTTAATTCATATATAGTACATTGTTTTACCTGTCATTTCCTTACTTTCCCTAAGTAAGGAAAGAACACAGACTATAAAGATGTATAAACACAATTTGTCCTTGCTCACTGTTACGTCACTTTCATGCGACATCAGTCAGTTTAGCGTTAAAAACCGTCGCGCATAGCAACGCTGAATTAATCCCTCAGTTTAAACATTACAAGAGTGAATTACATGCTTAGACGTGCTTTTTAGCCTAAACCACTCACAAAACGACTTTACTGTATTAACAGTGAATTTTTGTACACAGATTGTATAACGATGTGAAGGACGTTTTCAGATTATATTTTACCTCAAAGAACTGCAATAAATGTATAATCATGTTAATGGCTGTACGTTTAAACACTTTATTAACGCGCCAAACCACAAAAAGCATTAAAATAAGAACGCACAAATTTTCTTGAATTCAGAGCTCTTCCAAACGATTCCGAAAAAAAATCAGATCTCTTTCAAAAACTTCCAAAACTTTTCAGAGCTCGTCCAAACACTTCCAAAGTGCTCAGAACGCTTCCGAATGATTCCAAATTACCTTCTCACCTTCTCAGTCACGTAACTAGGGTTTGTTATAAAATGTAAAGACAAGATGTGTCTGAGACAGAGTTGAGAAGTAGGAAATTCAAGCAAACTGGAACGGATTCTGCAACGAAATGAAAGCGGACACATGCGCACCTTTTTTTTTTTTTTTTTTTAATTAGCAGAGCTACAACCACACAAAACTACAGGTTTATAGTACAGTTTAATGGGGGTAACATTTCCTGACACTCTGATTGCACTTTGTGATGTCATATAATTTTACAAGTTAAGCCAATTACATCATGGTGGCATAGTGGTTAGCACTAGGGCCTTGCACCTCCGCCTCGGGGTCTGTGTGCATGCAGTTTGCATGTTCGCCCCGTGCTCGGTGGGTTTCTTCCGGGTACTCCGGTTTCTTCCCACAGTCCAGAGATGTTCATATTGGGCTCATTGGTATTTCCAAACTTCCCGTAGTGAGTGCATGTGAATGTGTGTACCCTGTGATGGATTGGCCAAAGTTTCCTGGGACAGGCTCCAATCTTCTCGCGACCCTGCATATAGGACAAGCGGTATAGAAGCTGAATAAATGAACGATCTTATTATTTATTAGTGATCCTTAGTGTTTTTTATGGGCGGATGGAGCATTTACACAAACGCACACAAAAATATTAAAGACCTGTTCGTAAGAAGTGCTGTTAATATCTGATCTAGATTAAAAGAAAATGTTTTAATATGAAAAATATTTAAAAAGAAAATGTATATTAAAATGGCAGACTGATTCTCCTTAAAGATAGCAGACTTTGTTCAGTTTCTTGGTCATGGGTTGAAGCATGTACGGAATTTGAGTTCCAGGATGCTTCCTAAGTTCCAAATGGTGTTAAATGTTTGTTAAACTAAGCCGGGAAACCTTAACATAGAGATATTTCTCCTTTACTGTCAGTTCTGCTATAAACACATTAAAAGAACTTGCAGTTTGTTTAGTTTGTAAATATTGACTGTATTGATTGGTCTCTCTTATTCTTCCTACAGGACTTGACCAGAGATTCTTGCATGAGTGTGATGTTAAACTAACAGGTCTGCCTGTGATCCTGTTATTAGGAAGGGCTCAGCAGTGCCTGGGAGCCCAGGGAGCCACTGTCTGAGTCCCACGGGATCATCGCCACGAAACCACTGACTATGAACGCCACAAAGGGAGGCCTGGTCATTTTCACGGCCAACTCCAACCCGTCCAGCAGAGAGCTGGGTAAAAGGATTGCAGAGTAGGTTGCTTTTGCAGTAACTTCAGTGTGTGTGTGTGTGTGTGTATGTGTGTATGTGTATGTGTGTGTGTGTGTATGTATGTGTGTGTGTATGTATGTGTGTGTGTATGTATGTGTGTGTGTATGTATGTGTGTGTGTATGTATGTGTGTGTGTGTATGTGTGTGTGTATGTATGTGTGTGTGTGTATGTGTGTGTGTATGTATGTGTGTGTGTATGTATGTGTGTGTGTATGTATGTGTGTGTGTATGTATGTGTGTGTGT
>JAAGKR010006828.1:0-40637 GCA_011419295.1 Clarias macrocephalus
GGGGCACTGACGAGTGATGAAGTAAGGATCCCAGAATCTAATCTGGCTTTGTCTGTATTTTAAACGCTTATTTAAGAAGTAACCTGTAGCCCAAGTCTGAGGATTGTTAAGTGAGTAAAATTCTTGGTTTGGATTGCGGATTGCAGCAGGTATATCTGGCTCATGCAGTTCTCTCTGACTCAGAACTGTCACTTGTTAAACTTTTACTTCATCAGAAATGTTTTCCCCAACTCATTATCGGCCAACGGCTGCTTCAGGCAACCTCACAAGTCAGGAACGTTTCCTTTTAGTACGCTTTTGGCTAGAAGAGTAGTGTTTAAATCATCTTGTTGGAAATCTGTGAAGTTGTTTTTGTCCTTCTTTTATCATCTGCCTGGAGCAAGAACGTTTTTGAAAACTTGTTTTGAGCTCATGATAAAGCTGTCTAATACATTCAGCATGTTTCTGATGGAGGCTGTTTATGATTTAAATGACCGTCATGGAAATGTTTTTCATGATGTCCAGTATTCAGTATGTTTGCATTTTCCTCATGTTGTTAGTTTTTCTTTCATCAATGAGTCAAAATACTCCTGATTTGTTAAATTAAATCAGTGCAATTAATCGCTTATTTATTTATTTATTTATTTATTTATTTTTAATCACAAAGGCTGCAAAATCCCACAGAATTCCTTAATAGGAGATACAATATTATCATGATACCCTTTTCATATAGTGTTATGACCGAATCATTACCTGATTGGTGAATTAATAGTGTTTTTTTTTTTTTTTTTTTTCCCCTCACTGTGTGTAAAAGCACCACTGAGTGTGACTGATGAAGCAATCTGGGTTTGTAATTATCGAACATGTAAATGCAGCGTGATCTGAATTCAGGGAAACGCCATCATTAGGAAATTAGATTTATGTACAAGTTTACACCTCTGTCACTCTCGCATTCACCTTCATAAGGTTTGTCCTGGTCAGGGGAGTATCCAATCCTGGCACCATGTGCACACACAGCTCACCCATCCATCCATCTATCTATCTAGGAACATCTGTAGTCCAACTAGATATGGTAGAGGCCAATGGTTACCACTGCATCTACTCCCATTGTGTACGACCGTGGTGCTACATTTTGCACAATGCAGGAATTAACTTAGTTTGTATGTCTTTGGACTGTGCGAGGAAATCAGAGTACCTGGAGGAAACCCACCAAGCACGCGGAGAACCTGCAGTCTCCACGCACAGAGATCCAAAATGGGAATCGAATGTAGAACCTGGAGGTGGAAGGCGACAGCGCTGACCACTAAGCCGGAGTAGCCCATGCCGGAGCTTGAAACTCTGCACTGCCTCTGAAACTGTACATCATTAGGCAGATCTGACTCTATGGTGATGGCATCAAGCTGTGGAGATTTATTTATTTATTTTTAACATCTTTTGGCGAGAAGTTAATTCTGGACTGGGGGAATCAGGATGAAACAACATATGCAGTGTTTTGCCTCAGGAATTCTTTACAAGGCAGCATCCTTGACCATGGGATCACCGAATTAGAGCTGTTGTGTTTTTTTTTTTTTTTTTTCTTCAAAAAAATTTATTAATTTATTTTTATTGGTGATGTTGTGCAGTTCAGTTAAGTGAATCCATGGGTCAGATTTGGATTCAGAATCGATTCACACTTTTGAAATTTAGGTAATTGAAAAAATTCCTTACCACTGATCTTGCAGAAAATACACACTGTGCCCATTTTCTGCGAACACACCCATTTGGCAAATGTATTTGTTTTTGCGGTAAAAGATTGTGGTCAAGACATTGTTTCAGTGCATATTTAAGAATTTTTACTACTTTAAAAAGGTGTAGCTTTTTCTGATTTCATTGAATTGGCCATTGCAGTGCCCAGAAATCGAATCGCATCGAATCAACAGTCTACCCATCATTCACAGCTTCACTCTGCAATGCAGCCAGCATTTAATTATGCTTAATAATGTGTAGGTTTTGGTTTGTGTTTAAGGGTTGAAGTGCTGAATGTAGTTATCATGGGAGTTGATGAACGTACGAAGGAGCTCTGTTTCCTACTGTAGTTATAATCACTGTGTCTTGAACAGTTGCTTAATTCCTCAATCCGGCTGAAACACCCAGCCGAGCGACTGCTCCGTTTACTGTGTACCCAGCGCTTACTGACCCCCTTTCGTCCTTCTAATGCACTATGCTCACTTACTAGCAGCTGTATTATGAACACTGTACTAATACTGGGTCGGGCCTTCTTTGGTCTAAGCCTCAATTGTTCTTGGCCTGGATTCCACAAGATCTTGGAGACATTCCTTAGAGAATCATGTTGACATGATTGCGTAACATTTCATGCTGTGAATATGCTGTTCTTTTACAGCTTTCACATACTTTGTTGGATTCAGGAGGACATTAAAGGACTTATTGTTTGGGAAATAGACCCAGTCTAATATCGGCACAGTCGCCTCGCACCTCCAGGGTCGAGGGTTCGATTCCCGCCTCAGGTCCGTGTGCATAGAGTTTCCTCGTGCTTAGTCGGTTTCCTCCCACAGTTTAAAGACATGCAGTTTGGCTAATTGGTGTGTGTGCGCACGTGTGCGTCCTGCAATGGATTGTCACCCTGTGCCAAGTTCAGTTCAATTCAAAAGAATCATTTAAGTTTGTATGGAATGTGAATGTGCATGAATCAAAATTATCAGCAAGCCGAGGGCGACAGTGGCGAGGAAAAACTCCCTGAGATGGCGATAGGAAGAAACTTTGAGAGGAACCAGACTCAACAGGGAACCAGTCCTCATCTGGATGATAACGGATAGCAGGGATTGATTTGCATTCATACTGTGTGTTAGGTGGCAGGCAGTTCAGTATAACAGCTGATGTTAATATGGAGTCCAGGAAGTTGTTGGAGGCTCAGGTAGACTTATAGGAAATTCCAGTCCTGAACTATCGAGTTACCGCAGCCAAGTCAAGTCCTCAGAGAAACAGCTGTCAACATCAGCCGAGGCCAGAACCGTCGTCATGGTAGAGAAGACCCCAGACACCGCACGCATCCCAAAGAGACACACGGGCATCCATGTGACGAGATTGAGTGGACCCTACCTCATGCCCAAAGCCTAGAGCCCACTTTGCCTATTATAGACGCCTGCTTCAACGTTTTAATGTCCATCTGGAAATTCGTTTCTTCTCACCATGGTTGCAAAGGGTGCTTACTGGAACAGCCAAAGTTTTCCTGTTTGCTCAAACCACTCAGGTCATAATTTCTCTCCAGCACAAATTCCAGGACAATCAGCAGTTTCTGAAACACTCAAAGCAGCCCGTTGGAGATCAACAGCTCACAGTCACTTTTCACCATTTTGATGTAGGATGTGTGTGAATATTACCTCAGGCTCTGCATAACTTTATGTGCTGGAATGCCCCAACATGATTGAGCGTCTGATAACTCCATGAACGTCCAGATCTTTCTAAAGTGAGACTTTTTACCCGATACACCTTCAGTTGGTCTGAGTGACCCTGACTAGCCGTGCTGTAGATGAAGTCATGCTGCGACAGGAGTTCTGGGCTAAGCGGTTCACTGTAGAGCTGTGCCGTTGGAAACTATTAACAGCTAAACGTGTGTGTGTGGGGGTGTGTGTTCCAGCGTGAAGATAGGAATCTTAAGGAGTTACTCTTTAAACGGACATGGAGTCTCTGGTCTGTTAAGACAGCCATTTGTCTAGACAGCTTGTTTTGTTAGGCAGCTGATTTGTTAGCGTCGTTTAGTATGAATCACACTTGGGTATATTTATCAATAGTAAAAAATCTATATTTTTTACTTTTAACCAATCACCGCCATCTTGCGTCATTTTTTTTTTGTATGTTTTTTTACATTCCACTTCTCTATGCAGCATTCAGAAGTTTAATTTAGACTTCTATATTAGAGTTCATTCAACCGAACTAAAAAAGAAAGTGTTTTATAAGCACCTTTATTTGGAAGCGGTGTTTGTAGGATGTAAGTTTGTTGGTTATGAAATATGGACAATAAGGATGTGGAAGCTTTGGGGTCTGGAATGGTTGGAGGTGGAGCTTTGAAAAAAAATTGATGTGGATCCAGGAATATGTGGTAGAGACACTAGACACTTCCACTGTCTTGACAAAGATAATTAAATGCAGACCTGCTGTGTATAGTAAATTTGAAGCCACCTACTCACTCAGGGGTTTTTATTTTTTATTTATTTTTTTTTTTTTTTACCTCCAGTACACATGCTTTTCAGACGATCTATATCCTTTTTTCTTTATTCTAAGCAGAGTTCTTGTATTTCTCCTGTTTGAGATTCCCTTTAATCTATAACAGAAGATACTAATCCTTAGGCTGTCTGAAGGCTGACTGAATGCTCCAGTGATCACGATGAAAGTTAAACTGCTTGATAAGGCGTTCCTCCTGGCTATAACTGTAAGAACAGAACGCAGAGAAGTTGCCGTTGCGTAATCTAGTCACACCAGCTTGTACAGTAAATGTGGATATAGTGGATATGACGAAGAACACGGACAGGGCTGGCTCGGCGGCGGTGGACTCATCGGCTATACTGAGTTTTTTTGGCCGTATGCCTCTGTGTATGAACAATCTTGGTGATCATCGGCAAATTTTATTGTGCTTTGAAATCCAAGCCATATGCGGAGCTAAATTAAATTTTAATGTAAATTAAATGACCTTCTGAAATCTCATCATTAATTAAGGTGGATTGTATCATGTAATGCTGTTAAATTCTTAAATCTGGATCTGACCGTCAATAATGATTCAAAACGGAGTAATTTTGCATCATGATGTTCTATTTTGTTCGACCGCCTTTAGTTTTGATTCCAGCGCACAATCAAATGTGGTGGCCAGTTCATGTGGGAAAATGATTTCTCATGCTTTCACAATGTGAGTCCTGGGATATGGGAAGCAAAACTCCAAGCCGGTCATTCAGTACTTTCAGGTCGTCAGCTGACTTTTTTTGTTTTATGTTCGTTGATGAGCCTCGACCTGACCTACTGAAGCAACACCAGATCATAACACTGGTCACTATGCTCGATGGATGCATTGCTTATTCTTCACTTTTTACCCTGATGCAGCGATTAGTATGACAATATGACCTTTTTCCATTGTCCCAAAGTCCAATCTTTATGCTCCCTAGTAAATTTAAAGCTTTTTGTCCTGATGAGTCTCACTAACAAAGTCCCAATCCTGAGAGTTCTTCTTGCACTGTGCATGTAGACATGCTCTTACGTTCACTATTAAACATGTGTTGTGTTGGACGTTCCTTAACCCAATTCCAATTTGGGCCTTCTGAAACAAAGACCTTTTTCTTGTCCTGAACATGTAGTTCATGAAAGCATTTCTAACAACACTTTCTACATTAAAATTTTTTTTTTTTTTTACTTATTCCAGAGCAAGGCGTTTTGTTTACCAGCTTGGTTAAAGAGTTACAGGGTCCATTTCAGCTTGACGTGCGGGTTGCACTTTAAATCAGATCGAATGAATCGAGTCAGCAATTCACAGCCCAAGAGCTCATAAGTTGAACTTGCCAGCGCAAACTTTATAGATCCCATCACTCTGCCGTTTGTTGAAATGTCGAGCCCTTCTTCAGCCTAGAGACACGCAGAAAAGAAATAAAAGCCGGCCTGTAAATATCCCCAGCTGCACAAACATTTACTGTCGTTCGTGTGTATCTTAAAGGTGCCGTTCTCAAAGGGTTTCCACGGGATACAGCTAAAGTACCCTTAAATGCCACATCATTACCCCGCACCCAGTATGTGGTTGGCTCCACGGCAAACCCATGAGTCACTAATTTGACGTCTCATCCTTCATCAGAAGAGGAGCGCGATGGCAATCGAGGCTCCGGCATGGCAGTGAGAGCCGTATTTCTTCCGTCTCTACCCTCCTGATGACCTGCACGCAGGAAGCAGGCTGAGGAATGTAGCTGCGCCTCGCAAGCCGGATCGCTAGAAAGCCCTCGGCAGAACAATGCGAACTAGGAGTCCGCGGCTCGCCGGGGCGCACAATGGAGCCTTTGTGTGAATTCCCGCAGGCACGCCGAGATGCTTTATACACGATGCCAGCTCTCTGGGGCCTGGACCAGCATCCTGCGCCGTCGACTCAGGAACAGCACCAAGCCACAGACCCCCAGCCTCACAGCCCAAGAGCTCACCCAAACTCTTTACCTTACATTATACAACCTCATTACAACCTAAAGATGAAGTGTTACAGGTTTGAAAAGCCCTTTGTAAAATGACTTGAATTTAGTGGAATGTCCTCAAAAATGATCTTGTTTTTCTATCTTGAAGTTATAAAAGGAAAAAAAAAACAACAGATTTTCATGTAATCAAGAAACTACAGTATCTTCCATCCCTAGATAATTTTTAATGCCATGGCAAATAATTGCAAGAAGGTTTTACTTGTTTACTTGTTGCTGCTATAAAGCACCGTCACTCGTTACAGAAAACCGCAGCAAATCTGACCATCCAGATTGTACCTATGCTTGGGCTGTTGTGCTGAATATTGATTAGTATGGAACGATATCCAGCACACCAGCCCGACCTCGTGTGTGATCTTGCTTTTCAATTCCACAAACACAATCCATCAACAGATTATGATGTGTTTGTTTACTTAACAAACTTACTTTTGCTTCGGCAAGAAGATATCCTTCAATCTCTAACTGGCTGAAAAATCTAAGCGCGACAGTTAGCCACCAACGGTTTTCTGTCAGTGTAATTAGTCAGTACGAAACCTACAGTAGAAGATTTACTTTTATATTTCTGCATTATGATATCTACTAACTTCCGAATTCCAGGACTGACCCCTTTCTCTTCTTTGTCTTCATGTCTCTTCATGTCCTCTTTGGTCTTCCTCTAGACCTCTTGCCTGGCGGTTCCAACCTTAGCGTCCTTCTACCAATATGCTCACAATCTCAATCTGGTCTCTCTGACTTTATCTCCAAAACATCTAACATGGGTTGTCCCTCTGATGGACTCATTCTTGATCCTGTCCATCCTTGTCACTTCCAAAGAGAACCTCAACATCTTCAGCTCTGCTACCTCCAAATAGCTTTAATTAATATAGCGGTGCAGTTTCAAATCCCTTGTTCCTCATAACAAGTAGTGCCCTTTGTTGGGAGTTAGATAGGAATTTGTGCCTTGTATTAGAAGCGATTTAGCTTTGCCTCTGAACCGTTTTTTTTTTTTGTTTGTTTGTTTTTTTTGTTTACCGCAGTTAGAACATGTGGTTTAAGGGGACATAACGCTATCAGACGTGCTCTTGCTAAAAGTGACTGGTTTTGAATGCGGGCAGCTGCTCTCCCCTCTTTCAAGTCCTGTGGAGTGATGCATGTAGTTTAACGTCCCAATGCTGTTTCTGTCTATTATCACCATTCATGAAAAGTCTCTAGTCCAATCAGATTGCTCGAATAAAATAAAGAAAAGCAGTTCACAGCTCTGGAACCTGGTGAACACTGGGCAGAACACACCTAATAATAATGTTTAGTCATTTTTGAACTGGCGTAATTTTTCAAACGTTTAGTTCAGGTTCGAGATTGATTCCACTGAAATTTCTGAGGATTGCTTCCTTTCAATCCAGATAGAAGTCACCGCTCAAGGCTTTGGGTTTTGGACCCGCCGTGATCTAGACTGTGACTCGGGCATGCTAGTCCAACAGTTCATCGTCTCTATTTGTAACCTTTTATGTCAAATCTGAATATTTCTATATACTCTAGTATTTCTATAAGACATGCTGTTGGGCTTTCAAGTCTAAATTGCACAGATAATTGCTTTCAGCTCAATATTTCAAAAATTTTTTTTTTTTACATGCTGACATCTAACAAGGCAATGTGCACCGCTAAATGGCTAAACTCTGTGCGCTTGTATGTGCACTGAAGTTGTTGAGTTTCTCTGTAGGTCTCGTGATGATTGCGGTGTGTGTGTGTGTGCGCTCAAGCAACAGCTGGAGGGAGTGGCTGGTACAGCTCTTCCCCAAGCCCAGCTTGAACCAAAAATCATTTATTTATTTTTTTGTATAAGTGGAATAGTTGAGGATTTGCTCTTAGTAGTTCTGAAAGCCTTCTGATGTATTACTGTTGGAACACTTTCGAAATAGGAACCTGTAACAGCTTTCCCGAAACATTGTGGTCCCTTTTAGCGCTTCCTCGCAGTTATGCGTGTATACTCTATGTATCATTTTCATTATAAACTGTTTGAAGGTTACGACCCTGTTTCTTATGTCCGTGATTAATATCATAAACGAGGCCTTGGGCTTCAAAGATCTGAAGCTGCTCCCTGTCTCCACAGAAAAAAGCCAAAGGTGAGGAGCTGTTTGACCAGATCATGTATCACCTGGATATCATCGAGAAGGATTACTTCGGTCTGCGCTTCATGGACTCCGCACAAGTGCCGGTAAGAGCCGCATCTGTAATATCTGACTAAATGGGCGTGATGGTGAGGGTTCTAGTGTTCGTTAGGGTAGAATAAATCATGAAAGGGTGTGCTGATGTAGGAAAAGAATCAACAACAGGGTGGATAGAAGTTGATTATATTATCATAGAAAAACATATTGCCCAAAATTGCATGTTAATTAATTAATAAATACATTTTTATTAAGTAATGACGAATCTGTTGAAGTTCAATATTGTTGAACATTTTGGATCACCAAAATAAAGCGGTTGCACAAATGATTTTTGCAATGCCTTTTATTACTAGTACAACCTAAAGCATGGACCTCTCGTCCGTTGTCTTAAATAAAAAAAAATTTAAGCCGTCCAATGTTTAAATAAAATCTTAAAATAACACACTCTACTCACTAGGGATGGGAATCATTTCCCGATTCAATAAATGTCATGATTTAAAAATTTTCTGATGTAATAGATTTATTAATTAATTTATTTATTTATTTTTAGATTTTGTTAAAATTGTAAACAAACTTACAATTAATATAATATACCCCTACCACACAGGATGCTGTGCGAATGGTTTAGAGCGACATTTCTCTACCTCAAACGCGAGCATATACGCTACCACTCAAATGTTTGGGATCACTTGCAAAGAAAAACAAATTTGCATCCATTTCACAAACAATTGAAGTTTACAGTCGGAATGCTGAGTGTAATGGAGCGGCCAGCACAGTCTCCTGATCTGAACCCTATGGAGCTGTTGTAGGAGCAGCTTGACCGGACGGTACGGAGGACGACTCCATCAAGCCAATCCGTCTTGTGGGAGATGCTCCAGGAAGCACGGGGTGAAATCTCACCAGATCATCTTGAAAAAATGACCGCTAGAATGTCTGGCAGGCTGTAATTGCTGCAAATGTGTTTTTATTTATTTATTATTATTTATTTTTTTATGAAGGCAAAGTTTGAAGAACATTCATCATTTCCATTAAAATCATTATTTCTAACTGACAATGTCAACATGTCTTGTTCTTTTGCTATTTTTTCTATTCAGACTAATTGTGTGTGTTTTTTCCTTGGAAAACAATAAAAGTTGGAAGTAATCCCAAACTTTTGAGCGGTACTGTATACAAGTTAACAGTTTATTGAAAAAAAGAATCACAATACATCACTGAATCGTTTTTTGCTCCCCATCTCTAATACTCTTAAATCATAGTGCAATATGACATGGGATTTGTTTAATGAATTTATTTATGGATGATGTTGACTAGTTTTTCATTCACCGTTGTTCAGTGGACTGTGCTCGAGGTTACGCCCTGTTCGGTGTTCAGTACTGATTAGGAAGTACCTTTTTTGTTTTTGAATTGCTTTTATCAGAAAGTGGGACGGTTTTCAGTCCTGCACAGGGGGATTCATCAGTAAGATCTGGCAACCAGGATAAGCTCAAAATAAGAGAGAGAAAGATGGGAGTTTTTGAGGCAATGAAAATATGTGCAGTGCACACGAGTGTATGCGAGAGGGAAAATACAATTTCAAGGTGATTCACTCGAAAGAGGCCCCGGATATTCTCTAATAAATCTCGCTAGAACGAAGCAATCGGAATGAAACTACATGCAATGTGCTCCTCAGATAAGGTGGAGTGGATCACCCTATAATTCAGACTTAGAAATGGGCCCGAATATAACAGCATGAGCTGGCAGTGAACTGTCATTTTTCTTTTATTAGCGGGAAGCGATGTGAACGCGTCACGGAACACTGTGTTTTATGCTGGCCAGCCTCTGTACCTTACGTGTTGCTATGATTTTAGCTGCTACAATTTTAATATTAATGTATAGCATGTGTGGAGCTACCAGCAGCCAGAAGTGTAGTGTACAGTAGTGTACTGTATAGAGAACTAATCAACACCTTCTGAGTCGAATCCCAGAGACCGGTGATGTAATAGACTATGCTAAGTAAGGCTTCTTTGATCATTTAGAGACTCGTTAACGTCAATATCTGAGTTAGTAGCTAGTGAGCAGAAGCAAAAGTGTGTCAGAGGGAATCAGGATGGCGGTAGGGAGGAGGGAGGGAGAGAAGGCCGATGAGAGGAATGTGGGGGAGAGGAGACCGAGGCCTTCAGTTCTTCCATCAGCACAAGTTCTCTCTCTGTCTCTGTGCGTCTCATGTTCCCTGCTAGTCTACTCGTGTGTCCGAGCAGAATTACAAAAAAAAATCCTTGTGTTCCTCAGTAATGCCTTGTCTCTCAAAACCATTTACATTGTTAATCTGATGCAAAGAATGTTTCTCTGACTCCGACCTGATGTACTGATGGCTGATTATTTATTCTTTGCAGCACTGGTTGGATGTGACAAAAAGCATTAAAAAGCAAGTCAAAAGTAAGTTGTGTGCACCATCTCTGCGCCTTATCTTTTTTGTTGTTGTTGTTGTTATTTTGTTAATATGTGGCTACATTGGCATTAGAACGGCTCATACCATTCGGAGAGGGGACAAAACACTCGATTAGGGCGTTCGGGCCACTGAGCCATGAAGAGGACATGCTGGAGTTGTTACACAAGACTTTGTGTTTTATTTTTTATGCACTCTGTCTGCAAGTGTGTTTTAAGGATATAACTGTAATAAAGTATTAATGTCTGGAGGGAAAATAAATCTTTAATTCCTTTAGTGTTGAGGTTTATTTTTATGTTGGATATACTGTAGGATTAATACAAGGTCAGTTCATTCATTCCTTCATTTTAAATTGCGCTCGTTTTAAATGGACGGGTTGGCCATTGTGAAATAGTTTCCCTACAGTACTTGTAAACAATTAATAAGTAAAATCATCTCCATGATGGGCGCTCAAGTCAAATCGGGACTTTTGATTGCGCGGAATAACAGAACATACTTAGTGTTTGAGTGTACACGCCACCTTTTTGTCTCTGTATAATCCCCTGTTACACTAATGCATGAGTTTCACTCGCACTAGTCCATCAAGGTGAAGATTTCCCAGCATGTTAGAGCCACGATCTGACTCTTCACGTCTGAAACTCTAGCCTCCTTTAACTAGAACTCCTTTGGAAACTCAAACATTTGGAAAGTCTTCTGTAAATAGCAGTTTTTTTTTTTTTTTTTTTTTTAAATTAGCAAGAAATCTAATCACAAGTCCCAGTTTGGCTTGAACGCCCTTCATAGAGTCCTTCATGCTTCTGAACTGTTCTGTCTTCTGTGCTCCAGTCGGGCCTCCGTATTGTCTGCACATGCGGGTTAAGTTCTATTCCTCGGAGCCCAACAACCTGCGCGAGGAGTTGACGCGGTGCGTTTCAGCCGAACTTTCCCTTCATCACATCCTGTTTTAAGACCATGACGGCCTTCCAGACTGACTGATGGCTGTTTCTTTCTCTCTCACAGGTACCTATTTGTGCTGCAGCTGAAGCAGGACATCCTCAACAGCAAGTAAGCCAAACCTTTTATATTATCGTATTCCTATATTGTCTCTGTGAATAAGCCTATAATGCGACGCGTCCCTGCATTCATTTGTTTTTTTGTATCATGCATTTATTGAAAACTCCGGGGAAATTTGTGTTTTAGCACAGGAATTGAATCCTTTATTTATATTTGTAAGCAATGTTGGTGTAATTTTCAGTGTGAGTGTATGTTTGGGAATCATGGTGTTACGGAGCTCACATCATTACCGTTTGGTTACAATGTGTTTATTTTCCTCTGTTTAATCATAATTAGAGGAATCTTACCGTAATGTTTAAATGCACTCTAGTTCATTTGAACTTGGCGTGTTATATGATAATGGAGTATGACTCTGACTATGGCTTTGGGATTAAAGAGAGCGAGCGAGGCATAGGCAGAGTGATTCAGAGGCTTGGGCATTTAGATAACGAAGTAAGAACTCATTTTCCCCATCTTAGAATGTAGCCTGACATTTTGTGGGGGGGGGGGGGACAGAATACAAATAGGAATCTAACAAAACTGTGTCCTGATTAAACCTAGATTAGACTGTCCCTTCGATACAGCGGTGGAGCTGGCAGCCTTCTCTCTACAGGGTAAGTCTCAGCATTACGGAAAGCACTGCACGTAACGAATGTGGTGTGAACAGGAGATATTCATGCGTTATTGTTAATTGCTGTTAGGAATTTAACAGATGTATTAATTACAATGTATTAATTAGATATATGAATTATTAATTACAGATGTATAATTAATGTTTCTAAGCCGTCTGAGTAAATATATATATATATATATATATATTTTTTTTGTATTTGTGTATTAAGGGAGCAAACCACTAGAGTCTGAGTTAAAGTTGTCTGAAAGTTGAGTCTGACTGAGTTGAGTCGCATGCTTACAATCCACTTTCTCTTTCGCCATCTTTATTATTTTTCTTATGATAGCGAGCGCCGTCTCAAAACCGAGTGCTGTTGTTTTAAAACGCTCCCCAAAAGAAATGTAGGAATAAGCAGTGTTTTATTATTCGGCGAGTATGATATCAAACTTAACTCACGGTTTTAAAAATGAAATAAAATAAAAATCTGTCTACTCAAGCTTAGTCAAAGTGTAATACTATCACATATGATATCATATACCATCATAAACTATATATCGAAGTACTCCTTTAGAATAAAAACTTCCCCATCAGCTTGTTTTTTAAATCCATAAATCATTGCCGCTCATGTGCAACGGCTTTGCTCCTCAGAGTGTGAGATCATTATAGAAACCGAGCCATGTGGCTTCTTTAATCCTCTTTACTATGCAGCGCAGGAGTCGCTCCGGAGTCCGTACACACTGATGAGACCCTCCCCTTTCCCCGTCCTCTCCTCTCTTCTGGCATGTTCTGCTCTTGCTATCCGGTGGGGAAACGCATAATGACACCACGCATGGAAAAGATATTGCTCATTTGTCGGTTCCTCTAACGCCGAGCAGCAGGGGTAGACGCGTCATTACCGCGGATTAACTGCCGAACGAGGGCAGCCAGTCTCCGCTGAGGAATGTCTCTGAGCAAGTCAGCAGTTTTATATTTGAGGAACAGTACATTATGAAAATGGGATGGAACATGCAAAACGTACAGTATGTTAATATGATGTTCCTTCTTTATCTTTTTTATCATCAAATCACTGGTGTTCTCTCTCAGCTCTCTCGTAGCCCGTGCCTGCAGTTTCTAACTCTTTGTGAAAGCAATGTTTGGGAAGGAGGGCCCCCTAATCCCCAACACTGACACATTCACACACTGTACTCTGTCTGTCCAAACTACTGTTTTATTGTACGAGCATTTTGGCAGCAAATAGCTTGTATATATCAGCATTAAAATGTAAATGGCTGCTACTTCATTGTAAACCTCTTCTTTTTAAACCTCGCATTTTTTAAATGAATACAGTGCAAAAAAAAAAAAACACATCAGACTGTTTGCAAATCTGTGTAACTGCATTGTAATCTAGGAGTATATACTGCACTGTACCTAGCTTATACCTCATTGCTATTAGATCACATTTACATTACCAGTATAAAGTGACTGACTCAATTCTGATTTTTTTTTTATCTTTTTAACCCTCTGATCTGATCAGATTGGACCTGAGTAACTGCATGTGGTCCTAGATACACTATGTTGCCAAAAGTATTCACTCGCATGCCTTCACATACATTATTTCATCCCGAAGGTGTTCTGTCAGGCTGAGGTCAGGACTGTGCAAGCCAGCCATGCTCTTAGACAGCAAACCTGCTCATCCGTGTCGTTATGGACTTTGCTTTGTGCACTGGTGCGCAGTCATGTTGAAACTGGTGTGGGGTTGTTTTTTCAGAAGTTTGACTCGGCCCCTTACTTCCAGCGAAAGGAACTCTTAATGCTTCAGCATGTCATGCTCCCAACGTTGTGGGGACAGTTTGGGGACGGTCCCTTCCTGTTCCAACATGACTGCGCACCAGTGCACAAAGCAAGGTCCATAAAGACACGGATGAGCAAGTTTGCTGTGGAAGAACTTGACTGGCCTGACCTCAACCTGACCTTTGGGATGAATTAGAGCAGAGAC
This sequence comes from Clarias macrocephalus, assembly GCA_011419295.1. Classification (NCBI taxonomy): domain Eukaryota; kingdom Metazoa; phylum Chordata; class Actinopteri; order Siluriformes; family Clariidae; genus Clarias; species Clarias macrocephalus. The sequence continues at coordinate 14,375 of JAAGKR010006828.1, forward strand.
TGAGAGCCAGGTCTTCTCGTCCAACATCAGCGTCTGACCCCACAAATGCGCTTCTGGAGAAAGAGTCGAAGATATTCTAGCTGTAAAGGGGGCGGGGCCAACATCATATTAAACACTATAGTGGCAATATAGTGTATATAGATGTATATCCAATGTGTGGCCATGTGATTTTGAATGAGTTTTTGCTTCTGCACATGTGTAGGGTTGTGATTTCACAGGGATTTTATTGCAGTTATAGCACAGTCCGGCTTTCTTCCTTCTTCTGGACTGAAACGAATACAGCCGACTAACTGCTAGCCGTCGTCCAGTGCAAAATCCCAAGCATATTTCTTTGCTAAAGAAAATATCCATTGTTTAAAATGAATGAGTTGTCGCACAATTTTCTGTGTTTCGCAAGCAAAGACGTATCGATGAGTGCAGGCGCTGTGTTTCAGAGGTTACACACGTCCACATTAGAGTCAGACAAAAGTCACTTGTAATTATGAATGTGAACCGTCATGACATGCAAATCTCATTACCTAGATACTCGCTCTATAATGGGGTAAATGTGGCTCAGTAGCATTAACAAAGTATGGAGGAGTTCTGAGACTTGTATTAACTTGTTAAAAAAAAGGTCAAATATGCGACATTTAAAAAGAGAGATAAAAGGGACTAAATGACTTTTCATTCATTATATATAACAGGAACCAGCATATCATGTTACAGGGCAAATAACTGGTACAAGAGGAATAAAAAATTTCAGGATGTGCTGCTGTTATTGAAAAGTAATAAACTTTCAGGTAGTAACAGTATCTCCACTTCCACTGAGCACTCCGTTATTAACCTCTGACCTCTTGACCTCTCTTAGCTGAGCTGGGCGACTACGACCCTGCAGAGCATGGCCTTGACCTGGTGTCAGAGTTCCGCTTCGTGCCAGAGCAGACGGAAGAGGTGGAGTTGGCCATCTACAACGCCTGGAAAGAGTGCAGGTAACTGCGGCGTGAGAGGCGTCAAGGCAGGAAGTGTGAGGCAGGTGGAGGAAGTGTGCGGATGTCGTCCATCTCGTTGGATTATATCTGTATCTTCCACGTAAATTTTAACCCTGGTTATTTGGGTGCGAGTTATGACAAATGCAGTAGTTTGTAATCTGGACAAGATGCATCCGATCCGAACGCAGGCTTGGCACAGGTTTTAAAGTGAAAATTTTGATTCTTTGCATATCCCCACTTTGTTAGAAGCCTAGGGTCAGAGCACCGGGTCAGCCATTATAAGGAGCCCCTGGAGCAGATGGGGTTAAGGGCCTTGCTCTTAACAGCAACTTGGTGGAGCTGGGGCTTGAACTGCGGACCTTCCAATCAGTAACTCGGAGAGTTACACATTGAGCTCCCGCCGTCTTCTAAAGCGTTTTGTAGAAGTGTCCTGAAGCGTCGAGATTCAGCAGCAAAGCAGAATCTCTTGGTTTCCAATTTAGAGATTAGTGCAAATTGAAGCATTAAGTGAAATGCTAGCATGTCTTGTTGCAAAAAAAAAAGGGGTTTTCTCAGGCTGCCACACATGCGTGTGATTCAGGTTAAGCTAATCTGACCTCAAATCGCCCCCTTCATTGGTATCCCGTCTAGAAGCTTTCTTCCAAATGGACATCATTCAGTATAATTTCATACCGAGTCATCGGGTCAGTCAGGCTGAAAGCTTTTGTAGGTCACAAGATAACTGTGGCGGAATTCCTCTGCTGAGTCTCGCTATCTTGCAGGGGCCAGATGCCTGCACAGGCTGAGATAAACTACCTGAATAAGGCCAAGTGGCTGGAGATGTACGGAGTTGACATGCATATGGTCAAGGTAAGAATTGAGGCTTTTCAGAAATGTTAGTATGGAAGTGCATAATAATCATAATACATTATTATTATGAAAACATTTCAAGTGCGGTTCATCCAAATCTGCATGTTTCGTTCCACCTCCAGGCCAGAGACGGAAATGAGTACAGTTTGGGATTGACTCCCACTGGAGTGCTCGTGTTCGAGGGCGAAACCAAGATCGGCCTGTTCTTTTGGTAAGACGATTGCAGGAAGTCGTTTTTTCTCTCTCCATCTTTAATCATTATATACAGTATGCGTAAAAGTTTTCTGCGTCATGTGCATATGTTTCTCACCTCGCTCAGGCCCAAGATCACGCGGTTAGACTTCAAAAAGAGCAAGCTCACGCTGGTGGTGGTGGAGGACGACGAACAGGTAATGCAGAACGCCATGAACTTTCCAACCTCTCAGGATAGAGAATCCTCCTGTCCGTCTTATCTGCCTGGTATGATTACAATGTCTTCAGGGCAGATCGTATTTACAGTACTTTTGGAGAAATGTGCAATCACTCATTTCTTCTTCAAAGAGCCAGACTTTCTTGTACTTTTAATGGAGTCTTGAGGGAAAGTTTTTCAGGCTTCCTGAAGCCACCCTGGATGGGATGGGATCCATCGCAGGACAGTTGCGCATATGCACACTCATTCACTCACTATGGCCAATTTGGGGACGCCAGTAAGCCTAATCTCCATGTCTTTGGACTGTTTGAGGAAACCTACCAAGCACGGAGAGAACATGCAAACTCCATGCACACAGAGCCGAGGTGGGAATCGAACCCTCTCAACCCTGGAGAGGTGCAAGGCGACCTGTGAATCATTCAGACATGTTTCACAAGTTGTTTATTCGTGGTTAAACTTTGCAGATATACAAGTTATAAAGTTTATGCATTATTCATGACTGTTGTCATTTAGTTCAGCAATGGTCTAAATCTTAAAGATCTGAATCTGGAATTGAATTAAATTATTCATAAATGATTCATACGATGGGTTACACAAAAGATTTGGTATTCATGAAAAAGATTGCATAAATTTGGAAAATCTTTCATTTCCTATTTAAATAATAGGTTTTTTAAGGATTAGAGCGTGTGGATTATATATGGATGACACTGTCGAGATGAAATTTCTTATTTGTATTACATGTGCAGCATTTGCAGTAGGCGCCCTTGTGCACAGCTACATGCACAGCACGTTCAGTAGGTTAATCCTATAGTACGTCAGGAGCTATTGAAGGAATACCATCAATTTTACTGTGTGCAAACCAGTAGTGTTATATTATTAGTATTGATTAAAGAATATGAAAAATAAAATAAAGCCATCATAAATCCGTGAAGAAAACTTCATGCAATTTGAATAAAAGAAATGGTAGCGAAACAGAACGCAAATTTCGGTGCCTCATTTCGGTGCCACTTAAATGCCTGAACTGTCGATTAATATATTTGTTCTCTGGGGCTCTGATGATGACTCAGTTGTAATAAGCATTAGATTCATCAACACACATGATCGCTAGTAAAATTTAAATCCTGCATTCATGGGGTGTCAGAAATGATTGGAAAAATTAATTATTTCCTTAATTAGAAACCTCTCGAGGACTTCGGAAAGCTTTGATAATACAAATCCAAAACATTGTTGCAGTAATTTTACTTTCCATTTTATTTCTGTAGATTAAAAGTTTTAGATTAGATAAAAAAATTAAAAGCACAAATCATCAGGAAATGAGACCATCCGAGATGCGCGTGAACGCAGCAACTAACGTTACACTCGCTCTGACGGCAGCAGGTGATCTACCGCTATCTTAACTTGCTAAATTAACTTTCGTTAAAATGCCTAAAACTAAACGGTCCAAAGTGTGGCTGTATTTCTCACAAGAAAGGATTCCGACCCAGCGACGTGCAGTAAATGTTTTACAGCAGTTGCGTGTAAAGGGGGAAACACGTCAAATTTAATGAAACATGTGAGGGCAAGCGGAATAAAGTTAAAAGCAGAGGGACGCGCCGTGTCTGACAGCTTACAGACAACAGCTGGCTCTATCGGTGTGGATGAGCCCAGCCCCAGTCACACCAACCGTAGCAAAAAGGATTACAATGACGACAGCAGCCTTTCTGCAGGTTAGCAGTAGGCTAATGTAATGTTAACTGCAAAATGCAAATCTTGCATTCATGCTAATATGTAAAATACTAATGTAACATGGATTCTGTTTATAGTTATGGCTTTCCAGCCTGTACTTAAACTTTTAATATATTGTTAAATTTTAAGCATTTAATTTTTTGTTCAATAAAAATTTATTCTTGAGTCATCCAGCGTCATTTTGTGGCTTTTGCAAAGTATCGGTTCAGGCACGGTTTTGGCACCGGTACCGGTTTAAAACTATCGATTTGGCACCGGTATCGAAAAAACCCCAAACGATACCCAACCTTACGCGCTATAGTCCTGATCTCGCTCTTTCGGACTTTCACCCATTCTGTGCCCTGAAAGCGGCCCTACGAGAACGAAGATGAAGCAGTACATTTGTCGCTCGCAGCTCAGGCCAAAACATTTTTATTATGGAATACGAAAGCTTGTTATGGACAGATTGTATTAAAAAGCAAGGAGATTGTTTTTAAAAAAAAAATGATGAAATTAATGAAAATAGGTTCTACAACCAGAGTGCAGATAATTTTTGACCGACCCTAGTATTAAATATTTTACTGTCAAAAATAATGCAGGTGGCTTTGAGTCGCTAAGTGTATACGAGCTGTTTCGGGAACGTGTTTTGAGATTTATGGCTGTTCAACGTGCACACAGAAGAAAATCAACTTTAAAGCTGGAACAGCTTTAATCAATGATTCATCAATGAAGCGAGGGGGGGCGGTGGTGGCTCAGAGGGCTAAGGCACTGAGTTACTGATCGGCAGATCGGCGGTTCAATTCCCAGCTCAGCCAGGTTGCCATTGTTGGGCCCTTGAGCAAGGCCCTTAACCCTAACTGCTCCAGGGGTGCTGTACCATGGCTGACCCTGCGCTCTGACCCCAGTTACGCTGGGATATGCGAAGAAGGAATTTCACTGTGCTGTAATGTATATGTGACAAAAATAAAGGCGTTACTTTTAAACATGCCATACTGGGTGCTTATGTTAAATGGTAATATGGTTCTATACCTCCAGGATATTGGTACTGAAGTGTTCCACCCACTACGGAAAGTAGACTTGCTTTTATTTTATAATGAAAATATCAAAACACCCTCCTCAAACTCAATCTTTTGAAAGTAGTATATTAGTAACATGATGTACAGTATAACATACAGGTTATAGGTTTGTGTGTGTGTGTTACATTACACAACTGCTCTTCGGTGGAGTGATGCCTGGCCGAGGTCGGCTCATCTCCAGCAGGAGTTAATTAACCACTGCCCTCCCTCAGGCATGTCTGGCATCTGGAGTACTTAGCACTCTATAAAGCACTGGAGCTGCGAACATAAAAAGCTGTCCATCTCACACACACACACACACACACACACACACACGGGTCCCGAGAGACACTCAGCCACACACATCAGCACTATCTTAACTCCGCCCATTGTGAATTAAGCTCCGTTAATGTAAGTCATTAAGCGCAAAGAAAATGCAAGCCGGTCTCTACGCCTCCACGCACATAAATTCTCTTAACACGTAATTAAATATTGAACGCTAGACGAATAGGGTGAAGCGTAATAAAGAGAAACGGCAGTGTTTTTCCAGTCACGCGGTCATGGGAGAGGTCATGTCCAATTAATGGCATGACAGTGGGTGATAATTCACCTTAATAATGGCATCCAGTGATACCAGAGCACTTTTATGAGTGCGTCTACGCAGTAGCTTATTCAGTTCTTCAGGGTTCTTTTTGTGTCTCAGCTCCAAATGCCAATATGCTGTTATGAAATACTTTCCTACTTCTAGATTGGTCTAGACAATGGTCTTTTGTAGTAGTATAGATGTTCTGTGATGTCATGCGTATTTATTTTACTCTTCTAAGCTCTTAGTTAATCTGTGATCTCCATTCGTTAACTATGGTAAGTTCTATACTTGGTAAGATGTATTACCAGATGTATGGTAAGAGCCTATACTTGGGAACTTGGAGCATACCATGGGTCAGGGTGTCAACACATCGCAGAGTAAAACCACACACACTCAAACACCCAGTCGTGCACTACCGGCAATTTTTGTGGGAGGTCTTTGGTTTGTGGGAGGAAACCAGAGTCCCCAGAGGAAACTCAGCAAGCATCAGGAGAACCCATATACAGCACACACACACACACACACACACACACACACACACACACACACACACAACAGACGGCAGATCTGAAACCCCAACCCTGGAGTTGTGAGGCAACAGTTCTAACCACATGGTACCGCCACTGTCACTTTCAATTTTTTAAGTTGTTTCGTCCATAAAGAAGCCAGCTCCGCTTTATCATCTAATGGCTACCAGTAAAGGAGGTTAAAGGCCAATGCCTGCTTCCTCTCAGACACATAAATCCAGCCGATTGCTCAACATAGGGAAGCATATGTAGAAATTTTCTGATTAGAAAGCACTATCTGACGGGGAAGGCATGCCGTCCGTCCTACATGGGCTTTTAGCCATAGATGGCTGTGACATTCACAGTGTGAAGTCTCGCCTTATCCTGCAAAAACCCAATGCCTTTGGTGATCAAACTTGTTTTTTTTTTTTTTAATTGAGAGCGTTCCACTCCCTGACTGTTCACGGGAATGACTGCAGTGGACTCCAAGTCCACTTGAAGACTCCTGTTGCTTATGCTGACTTGGAGGTCTTTCAGTACTCCCTGCTTACGAGATCACGAGTTGTAGGTTTAAGTGCATTTTCGTACTTGTTCACCTGTAATGTGTGACTCCGGTTATTCTACTGTTCAAGTCGTTCTGGATATTCTCAGATTTTATACTTCATTACTTTATGCTTGATCACCGAGTTGACAAACAACAAAATTCTGCCGGAGCATGCTGCCGTCACTTTTTCATTTCCTCCTCCATGTCATTTATAAAAGTGTAGTCAGCCCCGTTTCTTAAGAAACCTGGCTTGCATCGCAGTGATTAGAACAACTCCCTTTACTTTCTAAAATATGAGAGGTTCATGCTTTCTTTTCCCTGTAGTCCTACTTACTAAACTATTCTCTTGGAACACAGCTCTTTTACATTTTTTTAAGATGCTCAGTGGGTTTTGGGTCAGATCTTCTTTTTTGTTGTCGTTGTTTCTCGGACAGCTGTAAGATTTCCTCTTTAACGCAGAACCAAAGATTCAGAACCGCATTTTCACGGAACAGAACTGAACTGAACTCTGCTGTTTTTTTTTTTTTTTTTTTGACTCTCCAACAGGGCAAAGAGCAGGAGCACACGTTTGTATTCCGCATGGATCATCCCAAGGCCTGTAAGCACTTATGGAAGTGCGCAGTGGAGCATCACGCCTTCTTCAGGCTGCGCGGCCCCGTCCAGAAGGGATCCTCCCGCTCAGGCTTCATCCGCATGGGCTCCCGTTTCAGATACAGGTACCCAATAGATTTCAGCAGCTGGGGTTAAAGTGCTCTCACTGACCTAACCACCTTCCTGTGCCATCTAAGCAGTTTGTTTTATTTAGCTACGTTATGCTGTTCAGGGTTAAACCTGCTAGAGATCAGAGTCTCAGAGCAGGGCCATGACTTCCAGCAGTGTCAAAATAATGTCACTTATGTAAAAAAAAAAAATTTTTTAAGTGTTGTATATATTTTTTTATTGCCGGTCCCAGCGGTCTCACTTCCACCAGCTGTGCTGATGACCTTGTAACATTAGATCGTCTCTTATTAACAATGACCGCGTTGATGTGTGTGAGATCATAATTAGGCAGCAGTGATTTTGGCATCTGTTTTGCACTTCCTTCTTTGTGCGAATTTGGCCACAGAAGCATTCGAAAGGTTTTCCCAGGCGTGTGTGTGTGTGTGGATAAATGTTACCTATGGATTCATATCTTATCTCCAGCTGCCAGCCCAGCGCTCAGACATTCTCCAGTTAAACCTTTCGCAAAGAGAGCCGTCTCATTTCTCTCTCCGCTCTCTCCTCTGGACGTTTCTGTTTATCTGCTTATGATGGAAACTCAAGCGGCCTGGGCCCAGTCAACCTGGTCCTCCTGGGTGATGAAATTTCCATGAATGAAGATGTAAAACCGATCGACAGTGATGCACGGCGATGAGACTCGTATCCACAGCAAAACATGTGAATGGTGCAAATGGTTTAAAGAGGTCCGTACGTCTGTGAGCGACGATCCCGGCCGAGGTGGATCCAATGCTTGGTGATGGGACGCCTGATTTTTTACATTTGTTTATTTAAAAAATGTTTTAAATCGACTGGCAACTCGTGGAAGAGCTGCATCTGTCTGTGGGAACTGTGCCACACAATCATTCACCAGTTTGGCTGCTACCACCTTATACAGTCCACACGCCGGGCCATTTCCATACGTTTGTGCCAGAAAAGGAGTTCCTGGGAGGCCAGCATTTCAGAAGTGAACCAATCGGTCCTTGATGGTGTCCAAGCACTAGTGGAACACTAGGATAAGTGCATTAGTGTAGCAGGGGATTATATCAAGAAATACAGGGAGTTTTTACTCTTATAACTGTGCTTTGATATTTTTTGCACACCCAAGAGTCCTGGTTTGACTTGAACACCCTTTGTACTTAATGTTTCCATTCTCTTCATTTCGTTGGGCAGCGGAAAGACCGAATACCAGACCACGAAGGCGAACAAAGCTCGGCGGTCGGCTACGTTCGAGAGGCGGCCCAGTCGCCGCTACTCCAGGAGAACGATGCAGAACAGAGGTGATGACTAAAGAACTGCTTTTTTTTTTCTCCCCCCTTAATTTAACTGATAATTTTGTGCCGACCTAGAACATTACATACTAATTTTGGTTGTTCTATTTGTTTACAGGTCCATACGTTCCCAAATCTCAAGAGTAAGTTTTTCAGTGTAGTGTTTACACTGTGTGAATTCTCTATACGTGTTTGTGTGTGTGAGAGCGAGAAAGCATGCATTTTATTTGATGTCTGTGCTTTCCAGTCTTATATATCTAACACAGTGTCCTTACTATGCTCTATAAGAATTGCTACGTGAACACATGAGCAGTTCATTGAGGAAAACTACCCAGGACCTTCACATTCCTCCTCTGCTTAAGGATATCATTACTTGTAACGGTTAGAATCCTCACTAAGCCCGGGTTTACTGTTCTACTGACTCGTAGGGCTAAAGGGCAAACGTCCACAGGAAGGACACTTGCATAAATTGTTTACACATGATCATCATGATTATAACTAACATACGCTGACAAGGAGTGATGAATCATAGGGTGGCTAAAACAACACACTGGCATCTCTCGGGTGACAAAATGTACAAGATGTTTTCCCGTACATACTGAAACCAGTGACATCCAATGTGAGAATGTGGCTTTGCCGCCGAAGATAAGAGCAGCAGCGTGTTTATCCTTGTGAATGACTTAGACTGGGGAGTGTGCTATCGTTTTACCCAATCACAAGGTCAGTGTCAAGCACTCAACGCTAGTTCATAAAACATCCCGCGAGTAAATGTTTTATCTCTCATTTGTCCAGGAACCAGAATAATGGCGTAAGTCCCAGTCAGGAGACAAAGGTACGTACTACATTAAGCGTGATGGTGTGAGTTTCTGTTTTCTTAGGTTGCATGGACATGCACAAAAAAAAAAAAAGTGTATATATTGGCTGAAAGGGTGAAAATAGAAAAGGTTGCCTTTTTTTGTTTGTTTTTGCAGCTATTTCAGTCATAAAGAAAACTAAAAAGATAACATGTCCATGATTATTTTCTGCACTATTATACCCACTTAACATGTTTCAACGTTTGTTGCCAGATTGAACCTTATCCCCCTAAATTGGTCTGTTTTTAAAGGATTAAACAGAATAGGTTTAGAAACACCATACGTAATCTGGCAACCCTAAACTAAATGTGTTTGTCACTATTTGTACTGATACCTTAAATGCATGATTGTATTACATTTTACTTTTTGTTTTGTTTTGTAATTGACATCCTATGCTTTGAAAATAGTTTATAATTATTTTTTATTATTATGAGTGATTTTGTCCAACTTTATTATTATTATTATTATTATTATTATTAGGTATTATAATAATAAAATAAAAATAACATTATTATTAGAGGTTCCCTCATTTGTTCAATCATTCAGTGCAGGTAATTTCTTAAATTTTTATTTTTTCCCTAATCTTGTTTCCTTGTCTAATCTACTCCTTTCCTTTCTTCCCGGTAAAGCAACTGTAACCAAGACAAAGCAGTTTCCCTCTGGGATTGATGAATTTGAATTTTGGATCTTGAATCACTTTCCTAAGGAATCTGGCCAACTGTTTTCTCAGTCAGATTCCAGTTGTTCAGATTCTGGACTAGCTGGCGATACCTCCTCCCTCAATTTTGCACACACCCCCACTAGATTTATTTCGAAATGTTCAGCCGAGTCTCCCAAGCACCAAGAAATGTGTGGTCCAATCAGAAAGCAAGACCGATTGAAAGGCTCACAGTTACAGTACTTTTAACAAAAATAAGTAACCAGTTCTAAACCCCCTCCCCAAGCCAAATTCTCTCGGGATGCACCCGAGATATCCGGCAGAGAAGCAGCAGAGTCAGTAACTTTCCAAGATACCAGGTTGCATTCTGTCTGTGGCATTGAGCCGTGCAGCAAAAGTCGTTGCTAAGACATCAGGACTAAACACCTCCTCTGCTTACACACTACACTCCTGCATCCAGAGTAGGTGCTGGGTCATATCTCAGGAACCCTATGGTCTAAGAAAGGAACCGTTTTCATAGTTTTATTCAGGAAAAGCAATGTATTTGTGAACCCCTACTTCACAATTTCTCCCAGTTTTGTCCAAGATTTTTATTTTATTTCATTTTCATGCTTCATTAGGAAGATGTAAAATGTAGCTATACCATGCTTGACTTGACATGTGCATGTAAAACAAGGTTGATTTGGTCAGAAATATTTTAAATTCCGAGCAGCTGTTTCACATTCTCGTGTGTTTATTGATACAGTCCATTGCTGTTGATTAATCATTTCCTTTCACCTGCACAGTATATCCAGTCTCAGCCTGCATGGCCTGGAGCGTCCCCGGTTTCCAGCCAGCCCTTGGCACAGGGTCCACTGACCATCGAAGCTCTCCCTAGGAGTCCTGGCGGTAGCCAATCAGTGAAGAGAAGGTGAGCGCCTTGCAGTTCATGCCAGCTTATCCCTAACCGCGTTCTCGGCGTTCCCAGCATGCAGATGGTGCAGCAGTGTGGGTGTGTGTGTGTGTGTGTGTGTGTGAGAGACTGGAGTTTGGTGGTGGTGACGGTGCAGTATTAGTGTGTGGTTTGTGACTGATTGTAAGTGTGCTTGACTTTGCTTTGACATAAGGACGCCAGCTGCTACTGCTCTGGAGTGGCCCATTGCTCGTGCCTTCAGGCTTTACATCTTCCTGCTTGCTCATGTTTTTCCTTTTTTTTATTTATTTTTTTCGTTTGGTTTTGTGTCTCCTGAGGCCATCTGAAAGATCTCGGTGCATTGCTTCAAACATCCTGGATTATTAAAAATATATGAGGTTATACTGTTTCATAAGGGGAGACTGAAATAACTGTGGATATGGTTTTCCTTTATGAAAGTTTGAATCCTCTTGACTCCTTATTAAAGTATCCTGGTGTTTTTTTTTGTTTTGTTTTTTTTTTTTCTTCTTTTTTTGTGCGTGCATTGTTCTAGTCTGATGTTCTGAAATGGCCTGTCCATATGGTGAGGTACGTACTCTTTAGTTCTACAGCTCTGGGTGCGCAGATCAGTTGATTTTCTGGATCGGCTTCGGCTTGGGTTCAGCACGGCACTCTCCTGTTCCGCTTTCCCAATCAGTCCAATCCGATGGACGTGGTAAATGTGTTTGACATTCAGAGATCTAAAGGATGAGACGACTCTTGATTCGATCCGCTCTTCTTTTTCCTGTCTTTCGCAAGCCTTGGCTTCTTTCTGATCAAATCCAAATCTCTACCCTGGTTTCAGATCTTTTATTAACCTACTTGTATAATAAGCATGCTTCAGAAATAGCCAGAAAAAAAAAGGAAAAACATATTTTTAACAAACTTTTAACACATTGTGTTCAAAAGATCAATATCATTCCAGCTTGAGGTTTGATTAACGTGCAGTTAACCACAACCCATTACAACGTGGTGGGTCAGGATAGTAGCTCTAAAGAAACCCCCAGCTTGAGTTCTTCATTCTTGAGAAGATAATAATGTTTCCACGGACAGGTGTAACTGGTTTTATGGACCTCACTTGACCTTATTTGACAGGTTCTTGGGAGTTAGTGGCCTTTTCCTGTTTGAGTTTGTTTGTGCAGTTAATCACCTTCAGAATTATTATATTCAGTTACAGACGCTTGCTTTGTGTCTTGTGTCCCGTGTATAGGAAGAGCCAGTTTCTGTGTATATAAATAAGAAGAATGAAGAATTTTATCATTAAAGACAGTCCTAGGTAATCTAGACTAAATAAGTTGTAAAACCAGTATTTATACCAGTCTCGTGCCAAAAAAAAGGACAAGAAAAGCATTAATCGTGGACGTGAGCCTCTCATGAGCAATAAATGAGCAAAGACACTTAGCAATACCACATCAACATGTATTACGTTTACTGATTTAATCATCATAGAATTATACAAAAACAAGAAAGAAAGAAATACCTCATACCTTAACGTTAGTGATTTAAAAAAAATACTACAAAAGAATACTACCTCCACGCTGAAGTCGCTGAAATCTCAGAACACTTCCTCATACTAGTTCACAAGATCAGGGATTAAGAACACCACCATCAATCTGACACCCTTTTGTACGCCGTTACACCAGGAAGGACTTATCTTGTTTTTTCCTTTAATTAGTTTTAATTCAAGAAAGTTTTTGCACACCTCACCATCATACCCATGTGCACTTCTTGAATATACAGTATCATTTCAGATTTGCTCTCCCCGTACCGTTATAATAACCGCTACCCTTCTGAGAAAGATCTCCACTAGAGTTTGCAATGTGACTCTGAGGATCTGTGCTCGTTTAGCCAAAAAAAAAACGTTTCTGCCAGTTAATTTTGGCTTCAAACTTAATATCCTTAAGCTACAGCAAACAGACTCCGCACTTTATTTAAACAGTACGTATGCCCTTTATCCTTGTGCTCCCCAAAAGTCTCCTCCATATGAGGTGGCATCAAATGATTTCCTTTTTTAGTTTGTGCACAAAATTTCACAGAGCTCGCTGAAGAGACATTTTTCCTGAAAATGTGCAGGTAGTGTTGAGGTATTTCCTGTCTGTGCTAACGTTTCACTTATCTGGACTCTCATGGGTATATGAGCATCTCCTTATGTAACACGCGCATGCACTGTTAACAGTGATCAGTTATGCATGCGTAACTAACCTTAAATCATGGCAGGAAATGCTGTTTAGACATTTAACAGACATTTTAGTGCCTTATTTTGGTCATTTTGTACTGTATTTAGATCTCCACTAAAGTAATCCTTCTGATCACTGTAAGACTTTATCCACGGGCACATTGGAACCCTGCTCAGCTCGAGCATCATTGAACTGAAACCATGTACAGTATACAGTAAAACAATTATTGAGTTTTGTTCTCCATCTCCCCCCCTCCCCCCAAAATTAGCTTCATATGTCTTGCAGGCCATAATGGTCCAGTGTTCATAGAGCTGATACACAGGAGACCTATCGCCTGCTAAAAGGCTTCTCACAGCGAAACTATTCCTCACGGAACTTAAAAAAGATTTCTTTTAACGTGCCCTTGTTCAAAGTCTTTCCAGATTCTTTTTTCCTCTGTTCCTGTGTTATCTGTTCCTACTCCTGTTTTTCTGCAAACACTCCCCCGAGTCTTCAACATTCCAATGTCCTCGCTTTACCTCCTCTGAAATCCCTCCCACTCAGACCACCAGCATGACGACTTGGCCCTGACCCATCTTCCCAGGAAGCCGCCTCTTCCCTGCCCGTCCTCGAAACCCTGTGTGTGTGTGTGTGTGTGTGTGTGTGTGTGTGTGTGTGTGTGTGTGTGTGTGTGTGTGTTGGGGTGAAGGACCTGCTGTTTTGAGAAAACCTACCCGAGTCCAACTTACCCACTGTTCCTTCAGCCTGGGACTGAAACTGGTCAGAGCGGCTATGATAATGAGCAGCTGATTACCAGGAGTCCTGCTCCTTCTCATCGACACCTCCCTGTTACAAGACACAACCGGGCCAGTAGACAACCACTTTCTTTACCTGAAAATTATCTTTTAGTACGAGATCTTTTTTTTTTTTGACGTTTCAGAGAACATCTGATCTTCCTTTAGTTGTTGAAGTAGATGATGAAGTTTTTAAATTTTTTTTTTAATGTGTACAGTATATAATTTGTCCATCTCTGAAAAATTGGTGTAGGATAAAAAGACTATTTTGGGTATTTTGATATTTTGGGTTTTGAACCACTTTGAGTTTGTCCTGTTTGCTTATATAATACTATACAGTTCTACTAAATAGCACTATTTTCTTTTAAAATTGACTTGCTATTTCACTAATTGCCAATAAAAAGCTCTTCCTTCATGTTTTGGGTACACTTTTTTTTTCCATAAAGGCTTGGTGGTTTATATTAGCCAAAATAATTGAATCTTAGGTAAAGTGAGTGTAAGAAAAAGACAACACTGTCTGTATGCTTCTTAATCCAATATATCTATGCAAGTTCAAATCCTGGCAATGGCAATCCGAAGTCAGGAGTCTAAGAGATTGGACTATACGCTCCAGATCGCAAGCTGCAGTCGCATTACCAGCCTGACGTAATTCAAATCTGATTGATTTTTTTTTTATTCCTTTTTTTTTTTTTGCGCTGATCTGAATTTTTTTTGCACTGTCTAAACACACAAATCTGATTTATTCTCTCCGTGCCTGTTCATCAACGCACGTGTAACTCTAATTCGAGAATTATATCTTCTCCCCCCCCAAGGATCACATTGAAGAGTCAAGTGTTTGCGAGATCTCGCAAACAAAATTTTTTTTTTTCCTAGCTGAAAATTTTTTTACCCATATCCTGTTTTTTTTCTCAAGGTGGAATTTTTTTTTCTCTCCATTTATTTTTTTTCCCTTTAGGGGCTCAGTACATATCTAAGAGTTAAATTAGAACGGGCAGCTCGGAATTTATGCAACTTAAGACGTAGGACGCTTGCTGACAGTCAGTCAGTACCGGCGGCGTGGGGAGTCCATAGCAGAGCTAATAGTAGCTCATAAAACCGCTAAAGCAATGCATCAGGCTATCTTCCTTTTTCCATGCCTCAACAAATGCAGCTGAGTTAACTGCTTGCTATTCTCCAGAAATATTCTCCCAGCATATAGACTGTGTATATATTTTTTTTTATTTATTTGTCAAAATCACATCCGTTGTTTGAAGTAAATGAATGATCGCACAAATATGGCTTATTTTAGTCCAGATGTTGTGAGCAAGGACATATCAATGTGCGCATTCATGCTGTAACAGACGTCAGACGTGTCCACATTTAAGTTGGATCAGTGTCACTGGTGAACAATCATAGCATGCAAATTTGATCTGATCAAAAAACATGGCTTGTCAATCAGGCTGTACTGTATGTAGTAGAGGATCAGTGTGTTACAGTACACTGCCCAGTAGTGCAACATGAGTAGCAGTTTAGAAATGTGCAGGTCAGCACATTTTGGTAAATCTTTTCTATTTTGTCATTTATCTTTACTTCCAGCACGTCACTGCCGGTACAGTAGGACTGACCTGTTATGCTTTCTGTTGCATCATCATGCACTTCTTCTAAAATGCAGGCTTTGATTTTAATTGAGCTAATACTTGTGTGTGTACATGTGCATGCGTGTGTGTGGTCGGTCAGACATGCCCTTCCATTAGGTAACCCTGCTGTTTTGGATTTTTCTTTCATAGAAGTGAGTAATGTAATGGGTTTTACTGAATGAGTGTCCTGCTAGAGGAAAAAAAAAAATCTTTTATCAAAAGCCGGTCTTTATTTCTTCTTGACAGCCTTATGTAATAAAATTAAAAAAATAATAATGTAATTTAATTTTAAATTACACTGGTCATGATTGTCAAAGTTTGTCATTTTTTAATTATTGGGGTTTATTTAAATTTCAAAGCATTTACTTTTCATTAAGAAGAAGTAATAAAGTATGTTTTCAATCGAGGTAATCATTTGATGTGCTCTAGCTTTGATCTACAAGATAAATGTGAGCAATGCTGTGCTTTTTTTTAATGTATTCCCCATAAAGTATCTTTTCCTTTCACTTCACTACCCATTTTGTAAAAGATTTAATTCTGTATAATGAATCTTGTCAGCACTCACAGTATGCACTGGCACAGCGTCAGTAAATCGCAATGATCCTACACAGATATAAAGCCTGTCATACACACAGATCAGGGATGCTTAGATCATTCTATGATCAATCGCTCAATTTAACACTTATCTCACTCCTTACCTGCATTCCATTAACTCATCGCAACTTCAAGCGTTTGAGATCATCTTTTCCTCTCCACATTTCTTCAGTAACGTTATAAGTAATTCAGTATGTTATACAGTATATACGTTATATACAGTATACATTATTCAGTAAGGTTATAATAATGCATTGGACAAATCTCAACCCAATTCTAGGCCATTTGGTAATTTGACTGTTTTGAAGTAAAGACTTTTTATTTTATGGCCAGGCAGTGTAATAAGAACCAGCATAAAGAGAATAAAGCAGATTGTACGAATAAGACAAGTAAAAGGAAATCGGGTAATTCTACAACTGCTCAGATGTATAATCCGGTAAAAATGTAAGTCGCTTTGGATAAGGCTAAAAGTAAATGTAACCTTATGGTGTACTTATACAGTGTGTTACACTACAGTGTATATGTAAATATATTTCGAATATTCTGAAATGTATGGAAAGTTTGTCCTTTTCGTGCTGTTGGGTCTTAGCTGTTTGAAAGCAGACCGAGCTCATTATGGCGGATCGTTGCTTTATAAACAGGTAAGGTGGATCTGTCGCATGTGTCACAGTGAAACCAATGAGCTACGGCAGTAACCGGTAGGCTAGTTCTCATGTGCCTTATCCACTCTCCTACCCAGCCTGCCTGATGTCGTGGACCTGCTGGAGACCTGCGTGGACGACATCATGCGGACACCTGTTCCCATGGCGACGGCAGGCTCGTCTGAAGAGGCGGGGCCTAGTGCCGCTGCCTCCACCCCCAGCACGGGCGTTGAGAACCTGTCTCTGGCTGGTGAGACACACACACACACACACACAGAGGATATAAGCAGGGAGCATATACAGTACAGTGGTTAATCTACTGATTTGTCATGACAGATTTTCATCATGTGAGTGTTTTAGGCATTTTGCTGCAATAAAAAAAAAAAGTTAGGAAGTATTAGTGCGAAATTCACACTTCATTCACATTTTTTACAATGGGCGTTCAGGTCAAACCAGGACTCCTTGTGAATGATGGTGTAAAACAATGTTTACAAAAGACTTCAATCACAGTAGAGTAGTGAGACTCCGAGCAGCCGTAAAACATCCGAATGGTGTGAGTTGTAAAGAATGCACTACATCAGAGAACGAGGATCCCAGCCGAGGTGGCTCGGAGCCCACTGCAGGCGTTCCCCTCGAACACTCAGCGAGTGGAACAGCTGAACCTTTTGGAAATCGATGAATAACTTTGTCACCGGGTTGTGAAAGAGACGCATCTGTCCGCGGGATTCCAGCATTTCAGACATGAAGCAGACGATCCGATTGTGGCTCTGTCATAGAGAAATGTTTCTATACACGATTGTATAGAAGAACTAGTGAAACAATGGGATAAGTGCATTATGTTTGGAGGGGATTATATAAAGAATTAAAGCTCGTTTTTATGCTTGGTGTTCTGTTCCTGCGCCATCGAAAGTCCCAGTTTGACTTGAACACCGCTTGTACATACTTATCGTCAGTTTCTGCCCGTTTTAAAGTTATAATTTTTGTATTTTTGTTAGAAATTGCTTTGTATGTTTTTATACTGGAGCATTTCAATTCACATTTAAAGTCCCAAGTCAATGCAAGACAATAGAACGTATTTGCAGTAGAAATGTTCTGTTGTACATAAGGAATCTGTGCTGTTATGGGAAAGTAATCATATAATGGAGTGGTTGACAAAAAGCAGTGTTACTTACTGTAATCTTTTTTTTTTAATTATTATGTTTTTATTATTTATTATTAAATATAATATTGTGGAATGTCCACAGAACCAGACATTTCCTGTTAGTTTCTCGTAAAGCAGTTCCAGTCTCTTTATTTCTTCTCTTGTAGTTAATTGGGAAAAAAAATGCCGCAGCTTATCATGTTACTAAGAAACTCCCTCGTTCTGAAAACTCTGCCAGCTTACAGATTAAAGAGCAATTACACAAAACAGAGAAATTTTTATTAATTTTTATTATTTTTTTTAACCAGTTCCCCCATCTAAGACATACCCACATAGTGATATGTGATCAGTATTGGACACAGAGGAAAGAAAGGGTTGTTATGCCACATTGTTCATGCAGTAAGCGTGTAAATGATGCCTGCGGTATATTCAGTTTAAAAGTGTGTGTGCATCTTGTGTATCGGGTAATGATCCACGCTGTGTTGATGATCAGACGCAGCAGCTCGGCTGAAGCAGCTGGAGATCGAGAGCACGCCGACCTCTGCTCCCGCTCTCTCCAACGTCAATGTCAACATGAACAACCAGGTCAGTTCAACGCACTAGTGGGCGTCCACATGCACGGTCACTTCTCACCAAATCATCCGAATAATCGTTATTTCATCCAGAGGCACGCCTGCTTCTTTACAGTGCCTTCATTTTTAATCTTCAGTTGATATTTATACGTTACATTAAATAAAAAAGTGAAATGGAATTCCTGCAGTGTCCGGTGACGTTTCTTTTCATTGCTCCTGCTGTTCTGGTCCATATGCTGAAGCTGACTGTAGGACACAACACTACAGATTAGGGTTCTGTTTTAGAGCCCCGGAGTCGTGCCAGAGCTCATCTCTAATAGGTCCCCATGCCGATACTCGTCTCTGCTCAGCAGTTCCAGTGATCTGTAGATTATATAGAGCTCGTTCACGGTATTACACTCGGGGTGATTTACAGAAGGTTGGAGGAATGTTTTGTCAAACTGATGATTTGCCGCACATTTAGACGGTGTGTAGAGCAAGCGTTCGTACTGTAGTGACCTTGCGGGAAAATAAAAGGTGCTGTGAGAAATAGACACAACCTGGAAATTGAAATTCATTAAAAATCGGGACGTCGCAGAATGAGGAGACGTTTCAGCATCCAGAATTGCAAAGCTGTAAGAGACGAATTCTACAGCACCGCCAGGAGAGGATGAATAATTACACAACTTACAGTAGCAACAGCTGCTTTTGTGGTTAATTAATTAAATCGTGTAGTCATTTATACTGTACCTTTTAAACGGAGGTTAAACATTATAGTAAATGTGTAGTAGAGATGCCAATTAATCAAATTTCATTTCAATATTATGACAACCTGTAGAGAAGTTCAAACAGGGTGAATATTGTGTAACGCATCATGTTTATTTCAATCCTGAATCAAGCACAGGGTCAGTTTACACGCTCTTATCGGCGCTGTGTGTTTATCTAGGAGGAGGTGCTGAAGCTGACGGAGAAGAGCCTGAGCAGTGTGAGCAGCAGTCCCGTCCTGAGCCAGCTGAAGGCACCAGATGAGCTCAAGAGCAACATTCTCAAAGCACAGGCAGAGGCAGTGCTCAGGGTACCTCCATCTCACACACACACACACACACACACACACACACACACACACACACACACACACACACACACACTTTTGATCGCACTAGCAAGAGATCTGTTCATTTTCCAGTTTAAAATCCTTCAGTCGGGCTCATTATACATGCTACAGTAGTATTAAGTAATGAAATACGGACAAGAATTTAATGATTTGTTCGTAGTAAAGAAGAAAACTAGAAACATCTGTCGTTCTTGATCAAATATTTAGTTTTATATTATGGTTTAAATGAGGGAACCTCGATCTCACACGCCGACTGCGATGCGCTCGCTGGCCAGGAAAGATGTCATGTACATCTGTTACATCAGAAAGTAATTAACATGTTCCGGGGAGAACAAAGAGGGAGGAAGTTGCATAAACATCCATCCAGACGTGGGCTTAAGGAGGTATCGCCATGTAAGCCTTGGGATCTGAGAGGGAGAGAGAGACTTAAATGACAAATCATTTATTTTTTTTATTCTGCTGGCGTCTATGGTCCCTAGTTGAACTACTGAGGTTCCTGGATGGATGGATAGATTTTCTCATTACTCGAGTTGATAATTAACCAGTCACACCAAAGTACAGAGCATTTCAGGGGATATTTCAGGGGAGCTAACATACTGTACATCCACTGATGATGATAATAACAATATTCAATTATTTATCACCACAAGTACATAAAGCAGAATTAAATCATTTTTCCATATCCCAATTCAGAAACTGGATTCAGAGCGCAGGTTCAGCCAGCTTACAGCACCCCGGAGCAGATGGGGTTAAAAGCCTTGCTCAAGTGCTCAACAGTGGCAACTTGGCGGTGCAGGGACTCGAACCCCTGACCTTCTGATCAGTAACTTACAGCCTTCATTACTTGTGTCCATACTGAGGGGCACCGGTGACTGAGTGGTAGGTTTCTCTCGTGCCATGTGGAAGCCCGGGTTCAATTCCCAGCCAATGGAAACCTGGATGCAGTGCTGGTCCCAAGTCCGGACAAAATGGGAGGGCGGAGTCAGGAAGGGTATCCAGTGTAAAACCTAAGCCAAGCTGTTGTGCAGATCAGTCGGTCCGCTCGACGGTAGCAGCCGAAAGACTAACACCACTTGTGTCCAAACAGAACGGACACAAGTAATTTAAGTAATTAACCTAAAATGGCATCAATTTAAGTTTCATAAGATGTTGATTCAAATTGTGCAAGTAATAAAAATTTATAACTAATACCTAAGCACAGACATGAGGGCTTTGGTGTCTATAATATACTGTACTTTATATTCGAATAACTAGAGTAAATGTTATAATACCCGGTCCTATAATATCTACACACACAACGTAAAAATTTTCTCAGCTTGAACATCCGTCATCTATTATAACATCATGTATTAAAAATGGCTTGTTTTGTTGCTCTGTGTTCACTCAGGGCACAAGAGAAGAGATTGGAGGCACAGCAGAAAAGAACTGTAACCTTCAGGAAGCAGCAACCAGGTGAGACCATGGATGACTGAGACGGGGGTGGGGATGGGGTTTGTGGTGTTGCTATTTATTTATTCATTTATTTCTTTTTAATGTGCCTCAAATCTCATTAACTTCATGAAGCTCGGTATGCTTAGATCTTTTGTTAGCCATTTGTGCATGAGCACTTTATGATGATGTCATCTGAATCAGCATCAGCTTGACCAATCTTATCACCCACATATCTGTAATTGGTATTGCCAAGGAGCATTTTTAATTTTTTTTTATGAATTAGATTCTCACGCCAAAGTCGTTATTGCCCCCGAAAGATGTTTTCTGCATTAATGTTTGAGAGGCAGTGTCAGTCATTAACCTGTCTGTCTCTCTCTCTCTCTCGTAGATTGATTGGTCGAGGGGGGCAGACGGGAAGCACTTCGTCTCTGACCTCGGCCAGTCGGGAGGCGCCGATGCAGACCTGCTCCAGCAGGCAAGTCCCTACACCACCACTACAGACAGTGTTTAAGTTTGTAAATGTTTTTAAATGACCACGTGTACGCGTCTGTCTCTGTAATCCTTCTGGGACTGTGGCTGAGACAGTTGACCACAGACAGGATCTGGGGCACGCTCAGATTAAAAGGGGCCATCTGGCCGGCTATCTTACTGCGCAGAAAGGCATTCTGGGATATTTTAATATTGAGAGGTGATGATTATATCATATGCATATATTTTAGAATGAGATTTCTTTTGTGGGTGTGTGTGTTTAACTAGGATTTTTTTGTGCAATGTCTTCCTACAAATGGCAATAAAAACAATTAAAGCCTCACCCACTAAGCACAACCACTCCATGTCATGTCTTAGATATTGTTCTATATGAAGAAAAAAAATATGGTAACTGGAGGGATTGAATTATTATTATTATTATTATTATTAATTTATATATTTTTTATCATAGCTTATAATAATAATAAAAATAAATTGTATTCATTCATTATTACAGCATTTCTCACAAGCAAAAATTAGTTTTCCCCATTCTTTTTTTTATTTACTTACATTTTGTTCTCAAAATTGATAAATATTGTTTTGTAATTGTGCAGATTGTCCCCCCTCCCCCAATTCTAAGAATGTCAGCAAAGAAAAAATATGGTTATTGGAGGATTTTGATTATTATTAGTAGTAGTAGTAGCAATAATAATAATAATAATAATAATAATAATAATAATAATAATAGTAATAGTAATAATAAATTGTATTCATTCATGATTACAGCATTTCTCACAAGCAAAACATTTTTTAAATTAATTTTTAAACCTATATATAATATTTTTGTGGTTTCAGAGTGTCTACACCATGAAATAAATATTTTATTTCTAACAAAACCAAAAGATTAGATTTTTTGAAGATTCTTCTAATAGAATAATTGACTTTATGAATTAATGTATTTAAAAAATTATAAATATAGCAGTTATTTATAGGAATATCAGCGATCATCTCGCACATATAAACTCTCACCCAGCGGGAAGTGCAGCCGTATTCCCAGCTACGTGTTGCCATCTAGAGGAAGTCTTCGTTGGTGACGGCCACCAAGTCACATGACCCTGAAGTTCTGCCCGGATACATGTCCATACTTAACCACATGATTCATATGCAACAGATAGTTGTGCAGTTTGTTGAGTAAAATGTCCAGAAGCTGGTCAGACTTGATATTCACAAAGACATAAGGTGAAAAAAAAAAAAAAAAGGAAAGAACAGTCTGTTCTGTTGTCCTCACTAAGCCCTCAGGATTTGACTAATTTGTCCTTTGTGTCTGTTTTAATGTGTTCTGCACTTTTTTATTCCCTTTTTACGACTGTCTGAATGACTTGATTATGTCTAGAGAAGCAGAAGGCGAGCCGACATGAACGAGGCCAGCGAACGACGCTTGCGTGCCGCGTGGTTTAAATGTACACTTTAGGATTATACACAGCAGGTCCCTGGATTCCTGTTACTCTCACACGACGGGGTAGAATTTTGAATGAAATGGGGGAGGAGTGGTGGGGGGGGAGGGGTTAGGGGGGGGGGTGTTAGATCAGCTGAGGAGAGATTGGAAATGAAATGAGATCATAATCTAATTTCCAAATGAAAAGAAGGATGTCCTTCATGTCAAGCATCAAACGTTGCGCGCACAGTGCATGCTAAAACGCAGTTCGGTGATTTACGTTCGCTCCAAACCCTCCGTCTCGGTTTCTGTTTAATCTTTTCATGGAAACGGCTTTGTCTTTGTGTCCTCTAATCCTCATTTCCACATTATAATCCCAGCTGTGAGTCAGAGATGCGTATATATCCATGCTTCTGTCTCTCTCTCTTTCTCTCACACACACACACACACACACACACACACACACACACACACACACACACACACACACACACACACACACACACACACACAGACTACTAGGGCATTTCAGTTGACTTTTATATTACTGTGGGTTTTTCTTTAATGCTAGGCCTAAGCATCATCCCTAACCTCAGTAACCAGAAAGAAATCCTTTTAATGTAGACATCTCATGTTAAAAAAATAAATAAAAAAGAAAAGAAAAACTTATTACTGGGACCACTGACAGTCTTCAATTTTCATCATGTGGTTTTGTAAGAACGTCTCTGCGAGGATTTTCAACCATTCTTGGAGGCACTTCCGTGTGCCCTGCGCTGGTAATTGCTGAACAGGCAGGGAATTTCAAAGGAATATGAAAATGTGTCCATGTCAGTTATACAACACCCCAGGTCCGAGTTTGTGTGAATTAGAACTTCGATAGCCAGGAACCGAACACTTTCTGAATGCTTTTCTGGAAATGTTGAGCTATGCTTCATTTGTGTGTTATTGTCTTCGATCAGCCTCGAAGTGGGAGCAGATGAGTCCATCTCCTCTTCATCTAGCGTGCCTGCCGAACCAGTGCATGAAGCCCCCTCACCCAAGGTAACAAAGTCTTCTGTGTGCAAACACACAATCACTCCAGCTGGAATTAGAAATCTATTATCACTCATTCTCAGGCACTCGATTAAAATGCTATTAGAAGCTTCTTCTTATAATAGCATAGTTTACTCAATAGATCGAAGTAGGTTAAGGATAAATGTGGCAGCCAGTTAGCATGATGATGATTGCCTAATTAGCCACAAGGGGCCGAACCAGAACTTTTGGTTGTGCAGAATAAGAACCAAGTTATGAGAGTAAAACTGTATGTATTTCTCTATATAATCCACTGCTGCACTAATGTACTTCTAATAGCCCAGCGTTTCACTAGTGCCTGGATACCATCAAGGTAGAAAGATCTCAGTACGCCTAAGCCATGATCACATCTGAAATTCTGGCCTCCCAGGAACTCCTTTAATGGCCCAAACCTGTGGAAATGGCTTGGGCGAGGTCAGGACTGTACTGTGGATGTGACAATAACTCCCTTGGTTGATTTCCACGGATCAAGCCATGTTTTACTCACTGAATGTACAGAGGAACGTCAGCAACGGCTTCTGAGCCACCTCATCCGGGATCGTCATTCACTGTCAATCATTTTTGCGCCTTCATTCATGAGAAATTTAATCACAAGTCCCAGGCGTTTTTTGTTTTCTGCTGTTGTTGATGTTTATATGCACATGTCATTGAGCTAAAGCAATTCTCATAGTCAATAAGATCAGTGTCCTACCTTTCTAGTTCTGATCAATATGCATTCGTGACACTCATGGAAATGTACCTCGCAGTTAAGTAAGAGATTAGATGTATAGGAACATAATAGATTCTGATGTTGTTTTGCCGTGTCAGAGGGGATAATTCTTCAATGACTGATTGATTCTTGACAGTTTTAATAAAAAGACCTCCAGGGTCGAGGGTTTGAGGCTCGTCTCAGGTCCGTGTGTATGGAGTTTATATGTTCTCCCGTGCTGGGTGGGTTTCCTCCAGCTTCCTCCCACGGTTCTGATTGGGCGAATTGGCATTTTTAAATTGCCCATAGTATGAGAGTAAGTGTGTTTTATGCTTTTGTGCTGTGCAATGGACTGGCATCCCATCTAGATTGCGCCCACCTACTGCCCCAAGTTCCCTGGGAGCAGCTTTGATTTCACTGAGCCCAGATAATTATGATCTGCTCAAATAGTCATGATTAATGGATTATATGACGGATGCAACAGCTGTAGATCAGCAAGTTGGCATTTGGTCATCTAGGACACATGCAGATTTCAAAACTAGTGCCTGGAATATGAACACAGTATTTGAAGTTCATGATGTTTCTTAATAGTGTTTCTTAATTTTAGTGTATCTCTTAATGCAGGACAAAACAGAGGAGTGGGAGGTGCATAAAGCCCCCAAGGCTGATAACCTGATAGACTTCACCGATCCTACACCAGCAGTAAGTCCATAAACAGCGCAGTTACACCACTACTGCACTACTGTGATTTTTCTATGATGCAGGATGATGGACTGCACACATTCCATGTTTATCATTTGTATACTAACTTCATAAAATGCCAAAATGCTTCAAACTCCACTATTTCTCTCTCGCAACTCCAGCAGGTGCAGCCGCCCAAACCCATTATTACACCTCGGTGGATAATTCCAGCAGCTCCAGTAAGTTCACCGTTACACTGCAATAGTGTTTACATGACAGGAAGAACAGCACATGTGCTCCATATGCCATAGTCATGTTTATTTAATTACTCCAGCTCTGAAGCACATAGCTCTTCAAACATATGGAGATGCAGATGTGATATCATACTGAAAATGTTGCAAATAAAATACAAGGTTAAAAAACTGAAACTTTTCTCTTTAGGACACATAAGCATCAAACCTTTCACATTTAGTCATGTTGGTTACTTTAGGCACAAAAAGAAATCTAATGTGAAGTCTTTTGTTATTTTTGAGTATATTGCATATCATATGCAATGATGTTTTTGAAAACATTTCTACATTAAAATAAACTTTTATAAAAAGCAATAAGTAATAACAAACAATAAACAGTCAACATTTTGTGTGGAACTCTTTGTTGAACTTAAGCGGTAGTGTTCGATACAGATGTGTGCAGTATTCTAAGTAAAACAGCTGTTATGTTTTACTGAGCATGCTGGAGAAAATGAGTTCTTTTGGTAACTTTGTCACACTCGCTCCTTTCAATTTTCATGCAAAACCCAGGAGTCGACATTA